>MU190140.1:365-15139 GCA_016904865.1 Pissodes strobi | reverse complement strand
ATAAATTAATTTTGTGAAAAATGGCTCCTGCAAATTTCAACTTGTAATCCATCATTAAAAATTAAATTTAAAGCTCAAATCAATATACTAAAAAATCCGGGGTATTATTCAAAATAAAAAAGTTGGCTCCAGTTCCAGTTAAACCAAAATGATAAAATACTGCATTTAAATTAACACCCAAGTATCAAATTTGTGTTTTCTGGAGGGCTACGTTGGCCTGGGTCACCCGTTATATCTCATTATACTGAAAACGAAGAGGAAGTATCCATTCTTGAGCAATCATACACGAATACAAAGCTCAAAGAAAACAGTCTTAAATTATAAACAAAAAGCAGACATATGTCTGAGAAAAAGTAAGGTCCTAACGATCGGGCAGATATCGCATAGATGATTCCGCTTGTGTTTTTCTGATTATTATGAAAATGTCATTGCTTATTATTAATCACTAAAAATAATTTTATAGTGCAATTTCGTATCACTTAGGTAATACAGTATGACCAGATTTCGAGTCCCTATATGGGAATTCGCTTGTTAATAAAGATAAATACTTGGTTAAATTTAGAAAGATTTGAGAACTTAATGCAGAATTCAAATTTTCTTCCAAATTGTAAGTTGTTTCGTTTTTAAGTTATTTCAAAAATACAAAAATGGCGGATTTCTTTTTTTTGCTTGTACATGGTAGCTCGAATTCGAGTCTATGTATGAGGATCTCGAAAACCGTAAGAGATACAGTGTCGGTCAAATTAGGGCAAAATTGCGCATTTAGGTGCTTAACAATATACCGTTTAAAAAGTTTTAAAATTTAAAAGCATTTCCGGAAAAGAAAATTTTTAAAAATCGTTTTTTTTTCTGGACTTATTTAAAAACTGATTTCAAATTGAATTGCATTTTTGCATTGCCACTTTTTTCGCTCTATTCAATGGTGGGATCCAGTTTGAAATTCGTTCGAAAGTTTTAAAATTCCGAATATTTCCGGAAATATAAGGGAAACCCAAAAAAATTAAAAATTGTTTTATTTTTTCTTGAGCTTATTTAAAAAGTACATTTCAAATTGAATTGCACTTTTACATTACAATATATTCGCATTAACCAATGGTGGTATCCAGTATGAAATCCGACGTTTCGCCTTTAAGGGATCATCATCAAATTTCTTTTTTTAAATACGAACTTTTTTTTTATCGTTTTTTAGATGATATTGACGTTATTAAGATGAAAATGTGTTTTTATTTTTTTTAATGCTTTTTTAATTTATTTTTTTAACTTTTTTTTTGAAACTACTTATTTTGCCTTAGCGTCATTTTAAATAGTTTGTTACTTTTGAAATTTTTATGTTCCATAAAAATATTTTATTTTGTTTTTTGTGTTAAGTGGAAAGTTAGAGTTTTTATTTAATAAAAATAAAAAATAGTAAAATTAAATAAACTGGTTAGCCTATTTTTTACCCCAAAGAAAAATAAATAATTATAATTAAATTATAAATAAAAATTAAAAAAAAAAAAGAGGATTTAAAAAAAATTAAAATACATATTTATATTATTTACGCCAATATCATATGAAACGCGATAAAAAGTTAATTCGTACTTATTTAAAAAAAGAAAGTTGATGATGATCCCTTGAAGGCGAAACGTCGGATTCCACACTGGATACCACCATTGGTTAATGCGAAAAAAGTGTAATGTAAAAAAAAATAAAATGATTTTTCATTATTTCGATTTTTTCCGTATATCTCCGGAAATATCCGGAATTTTAAAACTTCCTAAACGGCATATTGTTAGACACCACGCAGTTTTCCCTAATTTGACCGATACTGTATCTCTTACGGTTTTCGAGTTTCCTATACTTAGACTCGAATTGGAGCCACTCTGGAGATACAATTTCATATTAATAACACCAATATCATCTGTAAAACGATACAAAAATTAAAGCTAGTGTTTAAAAAAAGAAAGTTGATGATGACCCCCTGAAGACTAAACGTCGGACTCCAAACTAGATACCACCATTGGATAGAGCGAAAAAAGTGGTGGTGCAAAAGTGCAATTCAATCTGAAATCCTTTTTTAAATAAGCTCAGGAAACAAATTTTAATAATACATTTTTTTTTATTTCGGCTTTTTCCGGATATTTCCAGAAATATATAGGATATCGTTGATCCAGATAATTTCTAATTGCTGCAAAGTGGACCTTAATCCTTTTTTCTTTTTTTCTTTTATTCTGGGGGTCACCTTAAATAACTTGTCTATACTACTCCAATTGAAACTGTAGAAGAACTTCAACTTCGCATTATTAACGGTTTTAATACGATACGTACCAACGCAACACAGAGATTTTCCGACGCGTAAGAGACAATTTAGTACTTCGAATAGATGGGTGTTTACTGGCACATGAAGGACACTTTCAGCAATTTATCTAACTTTACATGTGGGTGCATTATTCAGAGCTTTTAGGTCCTAACATTTTTAAAGAAATTCCTGTGATTCACGCTTAATTTGCTTAAAATGAATTTTTTTCTTAAATAATATAAGAATATTAAGTGTTTAACAGGCCCGTATTATTGATTTTTGCTAAATTCTAATAATCGTTACCCGGATCTCCGCCAATGAACTAATTGAGAAGTTCAACATGAACTCAAAATAAAGTCTAAACACCCTGTATTTTGAAAACGAATATTTTATACCACATTTTCGTCTTACAATTACTTGAGGATACACCAGTTTCATTTTTTTTACCGAGGTTAGGAAACACCCTGTATATATTATTATAGTTTTTGGCTATATCTCGAATATTCAGAGTTGAAGAGCAGAAAATTCTCTACAAAAATGTTCCTATGCATTTTTAGCTTTTGTAAATATTGTGAGTAAAAGAAATTTTTTACAAGAAGTTTAAATTATTGAAAAACTTTATACATGCATCTTTTGCCTTTGGTAAATATAGGAAAGTGGGAAAGCCTTTTAAATCGTAAAAGCAAAAGATACGTAACGTACGCGTGAAATCCCCGCTCTCCGCAACACTTCTACTGACCCTCCTACCCCCCCTAGATGTGTTACGTAATATTTGAATATGAATGTAGAAACGACATCCAGGTGACCCTTGCACTAGGAGATTTTCTCTCTCTGACAGTGGAAACAAAATACAGTTCATATCTCTTTTGAAATCACAATTGCTAGATGTAGGATGCCAGGGTCTGCAAGGAGATGGAAATGCTAACTTGCTGATTGTATTAGCAGCAATATCAGAAGCATAAAGAAATGGGGCTATATTAATCGGTGACACAACACAGTTGTTGGTACTGCTTATAGTTTTAGCTCCTGCAGATAACCACATGACCATGGCTGCACCTAAAAAGCAAGATAAACACTACAACATTTCAGCAACCCAAGATGACCTTGGAGAAATAAAGGATGTTCTACTTATAGTTTATGCTTTTATTGGAATTGACATGGTTTCCTCCATCTATTGAAAAGGCAACGTTGCTCCTTTTAAGATAGTTGAAGCCAACAACACTTTAAGATAAAAGCTGTTGAATTTTAATAAACCTACTGCCTCTTCAGATGACGTTGCTGAAGCTGGTGAACTTTTTTTTTTGGACCATATATGGTATAAGAGATCAACTTTCATTAGACAAGTTGCGCTACCAACTTTACGTGGAACAAATAGGTAAGCAACAAGTTCATGAGTAGTTCAACCTAGCTCTGCTTCCTTCAACGGCTGTAGCAAGAGAACACTCAATACGTGAATATCACCATGTGCAAGAGTGGTGTGGAGTCACCAAAAATCCTTTACAACGGCTGCAGTAAGAGAACACTCAATACGTGAATATCACTAGGTGCAAGAGTGGTGTGGACTCACCAAAAGTCCTTTACAATAGGGATGGAAGAATATCAACACCATCTCCGCCTAGTAACCACCACCAAGGCCGCTGCTCAAGAAGGCTTACTGCACCTCATATCTTGTTGCTGTACTAATGATTATGCTCCTAACTGTGAATGCAAAAGAAATGGACCACAGTGCTCCAATATGTGCTATAATTGTGATAGGCATAGCTGCAACAATGCTGACCCTGTAGACGAGATCTGCTTGGAAGATGATCAGGCTTCGATGGAAGATGGAAGATAGATATGACATAAAAGATTTCTATTTCTACTGTTTTTCACTTTTGAAATTAAGTTTTATTTGAACAATAATTTATTTCCTATACCCAGAATATTTATATAACTACAGGATTCAGCAAAAATGCATGGGAACATTCTTGTAGATAATTTTCTGCTCTCCAACTTTGAATACAATTTTTTTGGCAAAAATGTATAGTTTTCGAGATATAGCCAACAAATTGTAATAATATAGAACTTGGGACCCTCCTCTCCCCCTCCCTTTAATACACTATGCTCAAAACCTTGAGATTTTCTAGCATGCTATCCCCTAATGGTACTAAATTATTTAAAACAGCCACCGATTTTATTTTTCGAATGTTGGGGTCAAAACCCAATTTTATTGGATTATAGGTTGAGTTGAGCAATTTTCAAATTCCGCATTCTTGTTATTATTATTCATCCATTTGTTAGTTCAGTTGTGACCAGGATATAACCTAACTCGTAAAATATTCCAAGATGACCGCCAAAAGTCGAAAATAAAAGCTGATCGGAAAAAAAAAATTTGAATGAAAAGTTTCTACTCAAAAAGTGTCTTAAGACGTTGACGGACAGTTTGCCATTTCGAAAGTGATTACCTGATACAGTACTTTTTGATTTAAGATATCATAGGACGCATATTATAAGAATGCCTGATATCCTTATCTTGACAGAACGCTGAGCAGCGTTGAACACCATATAACGATCTCTATCGTTTTATTGAAAGTGTGCTGATTTATTTATGTAATTTTTTTAAATTAAAACGAAAACTGCTCTTAGAAAAACAAACTTTATTAATACTAATTTTAATAGGTAACAATGTTATAGTAAAAAAACTCAAAACTAAACAAGCTAATCTATTTACGTGTAGAAACTATCGTTTTTCACCGTATAGTTTGGTGATAACACCCTGTATGAATGAATGAGCCATAATTAAACTCAAAATAAATTTATATCACCCGGGGTACAACTCAATTTGTGCATTTAAATTATCATATGCCCGTTCTTCAAAACCCCTTAGTCCAAACCTGGACGGATGATCCCTTAATTCGAACCTGTACAACAGTCCTGCCAGTATAATAGATTACAATATAGCAACTCTTCGCTCGTAAAGGAAAACATTTGTAATCGTTTTCAATTCAATATATTTTTGTCTTCGTCAGCATTGTGAACAATCAGTCTGTCAAATAGTTTCTACCCTTTTTATCTCAAATGAATTCGGTATGTGTTACCGCCCACTTTTATTATGTGATTTTGCCGCAAGGAAGGAAATTAATCAAGTCAGTGCTCTGCTAACACTCCACGTTGTTGGATCGGTCCTGTCACCGGGCTCCAGCAAGTGCCTCTTCGCGCCAAAAGGACAAATTCCTTTTTAGGCCAATTTCTCTTGTATGCACAAATATTAGAGAATATTTAGTGCACCTCAGTTATCTTTGTCCAAGGTTGGACAAAGACCTCCTTTTGGGCGTTTTTAAGCAATTCTGCGAAGTTAGAACTATATATAGCGCCCCCTGAGAAGATGGAACATAAGATGGCGGCTTAAAATCCATGGTCGAATTTCTGTAAGCAATGTGAAAGCTGGATTTATGGTTTCCGTAAACACAAAAATTAAGTTTGGAAGATAACTAAGTAAAGTCTCTCCCCGTTGGAGACAGGTAAAGCAGTCAAGGTGAACAGGTACGCTGCGTGAAAGTTTCTAAGTTGGAGAACGAAAAGTATAATAAGAAAGATAAAAAAACTCATTTTTAAATCAAACAATCAAGACTTTTCAATAGATATTTCTAATTTTAAGAAACCTTTTGTAATATTAGTTTTATGCTTGAATGGACGAAGATGAATGCCTGCAATTATTCTAAGAATTGTACATATATAATTACTATTTAACATAGAAAACGCTGTTTATTTATATCTATAATATTCAAATGCAATTTACACCTGCATTATTAAAGCAAAATTAAACCGAATATTTCCCTCATGCATAAAAATTCCGTTAGAGGAGTGCAATTCTCGGAAAATTACGGTGATAATTGCACTGTAGAAACCGAAAGAGCACGGCGATAATTGCATTATAAACTTACGATGCAGGGACAATTTATAAATAACGTCAAAGTCAATTGAATATATATTATTAAATATGTCTCGTTTCGGATTTAAAAAATCCAATTTTTGCGTCTCTTTGCTTTGTTTACAGTTACATGTACGATTTTGTATTAAAAAAATCATAAAAATGTATTTCTTTAAACCATGTCCTTATTCGGGAAACATTCCCCCGAATTACACTCGTGCATCAAAATAACCAGATAATTTTGCATTCGAGCGTGTTGTCTTAAAAAAATTGCATTCGGTCATTTTCATATTTTGTAGAAAGAGTACGACACCGACTCATGCAGTTTTTAGACAACACGCCGCGGCCGCTGTCATGCAAAATTATCGGTAATTTTGATGCACTTGTGCAATTACTTCCGAATACATGTTTCAATTCCTCTCACTACCCTATAGAAATACAGTTCATTAAAAGTGGTTAATCAAGATAAAACACCCTCCTTTATGGTATTAAACAATAATAAAATCACTTGTTAATCCCGACCACAATTTTGCTTTGCTTTTGTGCCACTCTCCAAACATTTTGGACACAAGGGCGGTATATTTAAGCATCATTTGCATCTGTAGGCTGTTTCTTTACGCAAACCGTTTTTGTGCACATTCTGCATTTCAAGAATAGTTTTTTCTAGATTTGGCCGATGGCTCGCCTGGAATTATTTCAGGCCAGTGGCCTTCGAATGAATTTTGACTTGTCGATGGTCCGATCTGAAATAAGGCGTTTTTCTGCCTTCTATTGTCATGTTTTTTAGGTCGAATTAAATGTTTCTCTTCAATATTATCTGGATGTTTTAGGAAATATTTTATAAGGCTATCACGAAAATCTAGAAATCTGCAGGATTTTGCATTATTTTTGCAGTATTTTTTGCAGAGATAAAAGGCATTCCATATTTAATTCTATGCAAATTTGATCGCACTTAATTTTAGATTTTCAACGATGTTAAATCCCAAAAATCCTAATACCAATACTAATTATTTTTCGGTGTTACATATGTCACAGTTTCAACACAAATATTTAAGCTGCATAACATAATTTTATACTTAATTTAAATAGTCAACTTGTTCTTAAATTTCGTACAAAATGTAACGACTTACTATTACACCACTATCAAATAATCGCAATTAATTCTCTATCTAATTTAAAGTAATATCAAACCAATCATATTCAAGTTCCAAAAGATCTGCAATTATACAGAAACATGGGGAAAGATGAGCAAATATGTGATATAACAATTTTGCAATTTGATCAACAATTCACGTCAGCCATTATCCTTATGTCCTATAATAGCTGCCAAACTACACTGTCAAAAAAATTTTACATGATTTTAATGTATAAATACTTTCCCAGAAACTTACATAACTCATTTAGTAATTTCAATAAAATTAATATTTATTACTTTAAATTGCTTCGCAGATTTCTGCCAAGTTATTTAGTAACACATCGACATTCTAAAAATGTTACAGAGTAATGGTGATGTTTCGTAGCATTTGGAAAATTTTATCAATGTCTTGTTAATTGTTTCTTTAAGTACGAAGTAACAAAACGCCAAAGAACTTAAGCATAGTTTTTTTGGAACTTTTCTTATTCTATTTAAATTTAACACAGATTTTTTTTAAATATGTTATTGTATTTTTGTCCTCGATTGTTTTGAAAGGGACGAATATGTGCTCATTATATCAGAAGTATTTTTTATCGTTCATAATCTTAATATTAAAAACAAAATGTTTTGAAATATTTTACTTATTCTTTTCTGAAAAATTATGAATGGCTTTTATTAAGTGTTTTAAAAATATTGCTAAGAATGACAATAGAAATATGTAAGACAATATATACCGAAAACAAATTATAAGTTTGTCCATCCCTAGACGGCAAATGAAAAAGAAAATAATTAAGTGAACACTTTTTGGCATTTCTTTTTAATTTTCTTCAATCTTCCAAATTTATGATATATTATGTAATAAGATCAACGTTGAGAATATAACAAATTTTGTCTGTAAGAACAAACGGATTTATTTATGGTATTAAATGTAGCTGTATAAAATTTAATAATTTATAGGTAGTCAAAATCGAAAATGTCAATTAATACAACGATTTTTGCAAATCACTATAACACTCCCTGATGATATTAATAAAAGGTGCATTACGCAAGAAAGTATGCATGGCAGTAGGTTTGGCGGCATTTGAGCGTGGGAAAATTTTGCTGACCGTGGCTGTCTGTCTGTCTAAAAAGATGTCTTGAAAGATAGCTTGCCGACTTGGGCTAACACGAGGGGCTATATTGAGGGCAATGAGGGGTTGTTAGCCCAAGTCGGCAAGCTGTCTTTCAAGACATCTTTTTAGACAGACAGACAGCTTTTCCCACGGTCATCAAAATTTTCCCACGCTCAAGTGCCGCCATACCAACTCGCGATGGTGGTGATTTACAAAACCGCTGATTTAATTCCAATGTTCGATGTTGATAGGTCAATTAGATTATATGTAACTGTTATAACGTACATTTC
The DNA here is from genome assembly GCA_016904865.1 of Pissodes strobi. Classification (NCBI taxonomy): domain Eukaryota; kingdom Metazoa; phylum Arthropoda; class Insecta; order Coleoptera; family Curculionidae; genus Pissodes; species Pissodes strobi. The sequence goes on along the minus strand of MU190140.1, from coordinate 6,414 downwards.
GTTCGAGAACCAAACACAAAGATGGTAATAGTGAAACAGGCTGTCCCTATGAAAATGTAGCAAAGAAAACTTCTATAAAAATAAAATTCGCTCACAAAATTTGAATACAGTCGTTATTATAAAAAATTTTTAAAAACGCACTTTTACATGGAAACCTTCGAGAAGCTGGTAAAAGGAGTCGAGATGGGCGCTGGGAATATGAGGCACACTTACTTACGCCTCTTTATAATATATTTTTATAATGTGATCGGAATTTTAACAGTTTCTTGTCACACCTACGCATTAAGTGGGAACTTTTTCTTATAAAAAATACCGCAGTACGAAAAAGAGCGGAGTCCCTAAAATCCGCTCGTTTTGGCTAAAGACTGGTTCAATTCCACTAGCCAAATCTTGAAATTGGTCTCCCCTTCAAATTTCCACATACTTTCAAATTAACACATTTTGGCTAGAGACTGGTACAATTCCACTCGTCAAAGCTTGATCCCGATCAAAATTCCAAATATTCTAATATACACTCGCTTCAGCTACACTTTGTATAATTTCTGAATTATGCGAGAAATTGAGCATCTCAGTAGTTTTCCTGAGCCAAACGAAATTAAGAACAAATCCTAAAACCCAAGCTACAGGCCCAACTTGCAGGGGAGTCGAGATGGCTTCCTTACGGATAAGTAAATTCTGTGAAAAGTCGAACGTTCAAACATAGTACTTTAGTGTCATCAGATTCTCCTAAATTGCTCGTGGTAAGATTCTTAAAGAATACAAAACACAACAAAGGCTACAATGGTTCTACGGGACACGAAAAAAGCCTACGCGTCAAGAAAAGATTCCCTCGGGACAAAATAACCTTGTGACGTACTCTCCGGGGATCCTGGTCAGATCTTACCAGCTATGCTCTCAACTTGTTACAAATTTTCTTTAGTATGTGCATGTATACTAGGTGGTATGCATATGTTTTCTGTATGAATAATGTGAAAGTATCGAGCGTAGCATAGGGTACATAGTTTGGATATCTTTTATTTTATTAAACGGTCACGGTTTACTTCATGATGGGTGGGCCTGATAGAAATGTCGTAACTTAAATCTGGTAAATAAATTTTTCGATTTTATGTACATTTTTCCTTTAATATATAAATTCAATTAGTTTTGTATTAATTTTTAGTATATGTTAACGGTCATGTTATGTAAATTAATACTGCGTTTTCCTTAAACCGTACAAGTAAAGAAAAATAGATGTATAAAAAAATACAATTTGAGTTTTATTGCCAGTATTGACTGGTCACTTAAGAAATTGAAATCAATTAAGATAATCGGTTTACAAACATCTACTTTAGAACCTACTATCAAACAACGTCAACTTAACAGGCCCTTAAACGATAGTGGTGATAAATCATTCAACATTGCTACGATCACGTCCAGAGTACAACGCCTTAGGTACAACGAATGTGCCTTGGGCAGGGGCGTTTCAATATCATGAGGCTTTTTAAATGTTTGTATTTTCTTAGCAACCTGTAAACAAAAATTGAAACTTCTCAACGTTAATCTTAGTGATTTAAGAAATGAATGCATTTATCAAGAATTACTTTCTTTTGAAAAGCTTTAATTTTGTCCATTTATATATACTTCATCTGTGGAAAAATCACTTCTTAAAAATGTTGATGAATTATGATTAAATAAATTAACAATAAATTTTTTGGTGTAATGTTTAGACGAGTTAACGATTAAAAACATATTATTAACAACTATAGTGAACAGAAGGGTAATTAGTCCATAGATCATGCCATTTTCAATATAGGCCATCTTTTGAATTTTCCTCTTGACGGGTATATAATGGGCTTTATGGTAGATGCTTATGGCGTTTGATGCAATGAACTTTTAAAGTTTCTCTCCTATAAGCAATATAATTACAAAACTGACAACTCAGGGACCTTGGTTTTCCACACTCTATCTTCAGGTGTCTTAAGAGATGTCTCTTGTTTTTGTACGATCTACTGCATCCGCTACACGAGTATCTGTGACCTGAAGTACCAAAATAAATTAAAGCTGCTTGAATAATGTTTTTAAAAAAATATATAGCAAATAGCAATATATTCGTTATTTCTAACTTAAACGTTATTTTTAAGTCAATCTTTTATACGGAGTTTTCGATGATTATATTCAACCACTGCAATATTATGATCTCTGAACGATGTCTGGGGTAGAGTAAGGAAAATACTAAAGTACGTGAAAGAAAATTTGATTATTTGCAGCTAAATTGTATATCAAACCAACTATGCCAGAAAAATATTGAAAATCATTCTTAAAGCCATATAAAATAATACAGGACGACAAAAATCAAGTATGGGGATAGTTTTCTGGTATTTGTTCAACCGACTACATGCTCATGATTTTAGTCATATTTAGAGTATAAACCTTTTTGTTATTTAAGCTAAATTATTTAAGACTAATTAACTCATGTTTTTTATTACAAACGTCTTGTTCATATTTTCAGATTCCGTAAAACTGCAAGGCTTAACTGAGATCAACTTATTAAATTTGAAATATTAAACATGTTATAATAGCTGTAAAATCAAATGATATTGAGTGACCTTCTTAAACAAAAACACGAACGAGGAGGGTTATTGTGATTTTGATGTTTAAGGGGCTCGAATATGAATCTGCTAACAAGCCGGATGTGTGGTCAGTTGATTTCTAGCTTAAGGTAATTTCTATATGCAATTAATCGAATTAGAGCATTCATTTTATTATTTTTTTTGCGAAAACTTCTACTTCGATTTAGTAGAATAAAGCTCAGTACCAAAATCTATTTAAGTAAGAGTTTGGCCAGTAAAAGACGTTGAACCAAATAGTTATTTCTAAACGGTTTATAGAAATGAGATTTTTCTATTGATAAATAAGAACACATCAAACTAGATTGCATAACGAAACCTAATTTTCCATTTAATAACTAAGGTAGCGTAATTATAAAACAATAAAACAAAAAGGTATGCTCTATAAATGAAGTAGAATACAGAATAATTGATTTGAAAGCGTAAACTTATCGGTGCAATTATATTATGGACCGAATAATGCTGTGAAGATGTCTCAAAAATGTTTAAATTTATTGGGCCAGATTCGATGTAGTTTCTGCTGACAAGTCAAAAAGATAGCCTCTACCTTTATTATGCACTTAAATTAGAATGCTACTGATTCTTATATCTAGATGGCAAATCATAGTTATGTTTGATAAAACAATGCTGCTTTAAAGAGTGACGCCGTTTACAGCTATAATCGCACAAATGGCAGTTATGAGATTTTCCACAGTCCTGATACAAATGACTTTTCATGGTAGTCTCGTTTCTGTACATCTTTTGACAATTAGGACACTTAACGCCATGATGATCTAGAACAAAAATATGTATTAATCAATTAAAACACTCGTAGTTCTTCTCGCATTTATCAATAATTTCAGTGTACCAAATATCATAAATGTTACGGTTTACTTGTTTTGCACAATATATATTTTACAAGCTAAAGAAATAACTATCTATTAAGCTACTTGTATGTAAGATATCTACAATTACTTTTCTCTGCAGCCTAATGAAAGTAATTTTTTTATTATGAACAATGAGCTATAATTGCTAAAATTCAAGAAATTATAGACTCTTTGTACAGGGTTTTTGGTTATACCTAGAATGACAGCTAAAATCTTTAGTTGATGACTTAGCATAGCATATCAAATTTAAAAGTTTTAGGGTTTTACCTGAACCGTAAAAATTGGCTAAAAAAAGAAACAATTGACGATCGAGTCTGTAAAAAATGAACATCAACTTCGTTATTTTAAATGGCTAAAAATCCTTTTAGTTCAACTAGTTTATAAGGGGCAATTTGCTCTTGGTCATTTATAGCTATAACGATAGTTTGTTCAAATTAATCAATTCGCGGACAACAGTTTGAGTTTCTTCCTTTATTTGTAAAATATGACGCCTTTATTTATCAACTTAGAAAAAGCGTTCACATAAATAATACTGTGATATTTTGTTTATGTCAATTTATTTAGGTCTTAATTTTGTTTAAAAAGCCGCCTGAGTGCTGCACGAACCCGTAGACTAAATATATCAATACATGATCTATATCTGTTTCAGAAATGTATAGAGTAATAAAACCTCACTAGGTATGAAAAAAGACTACAGGACGACCCACAAATAATTTATGCCCCTTCCATAGTTTGGAATTGGATTCATTGCAAAATTCTTTCTTTTCATCAAGTGCAGGTAGTACCACCCGGTTTTGATCAACTTATGCGTTTTGCCTATTGTTATCCATGCCCAAACATTGAAAATGGTACGCCAAAGGTGTGCAGATTGGATACTTGTAAAAATAAATCACATGCTGGACTGCTTTTCGCCAGTTCCCTGGTGTCACTTCCCTAATCGCTTGATCAAACATCTTTCGTTTTAAATGTCGTGTTTCGTCTTGCTATAAATTCTTTCACTTGCGCCCATATAAGTTCTATAGGATTTAGTTGACAATGATACGGCGATAAGCGCAGCGTAGTTACATTATGATTCTCTGCTACATCTTCCACGGCATATTTCATAAAACGATTTTTTTCTTTTAAAAAACCCTCCTTGCTTCCAATGTGTGCAATTATTAGTCCCTTCCCTTTTTCCGAAGGCACTTTAATACCCGTTGACCAGACCTTCCATGAAAGCTTGGCGGGCACTGGCTATATTTTTGTCTTCCCAAATTTTTTGTACTATTTAACCTTCATTGATCTAGGTCTCATCAAGATAAAAAAAAATTGCTTCCTGCGGTACTGATTTATACATCACAAGTATTTTCATCACCAGCTAAGAATTTCATCGGTTTCCAGTAAAGTACTTTTCGGTTATGCATTTCCCAGGCAAATCCATATGTTTCAAAGTTGCACATAAGAATGTTCTAGTTATCGAGGGAATACGACGTCATCTTGGTCAAACTCTATCAAAATTTTATCTAGAGTGGGTAATTCTTTTTTAAAATAAAAAGAGTGAACTATTCTTCGAATTACAAGTTTAGTACTTCATCAAGGACTTTTGCTGGTCTTCCTAGAATTTTCTTGGGATGATACACTTGACCTGTTAACTTTCTCTCCCTCAATAATTTGAAAATGGTGTACTTTCCAATTCCAGTCATTCGGGAACATCGTTCAACAATTTCTTGAACAGTAAAACTAGGGTAATCATGATCTATGCAATCAGGTACATTTAAAATAATAACTTTTTCACTCACTGATAGAGCATAATTATTATTAGAACATTTTTTTGTTGGAGTGTATATCGCCATTTTATTAATATTATTATAATGCTCTTAACACTATGGCGTAACAACAAATGCTAACATATTTATAACACCATTGCAAAAGGACTACAGGGACATAAAATGATCAAAAATGTAATCTATTGAGTAATAAAATCTCATGAGCTACGCGAAAGGACTAGAGGGGAAAAAAGTTTACCTACGCCTCGCACTACCACGAAATTCAGCCAAACTATACGGAATCCCCCATTTTATTACTCTATACATTTCTCAAACAGACTTCTATCTCGCGTTTGTCGCGTTAGGAACCCAATAAAGAGGTTGTTGCACATGAAAAATAATAAAGAAGTGAGCTAGACTTCTCTAATCATGAATAATATTCATGTCCACTCAATTAATATATTCTGTAAATCATTATGGTAATCTGTTTTCAAAATTCGCTTTGCAGGAATTACCAGAAAACCGATTTCTTCATTAATGAGCGTTGCACTGTGACACTGAAATGAAAAATATGCGTGAATTTCCTAAAATATACTAATCATGATAAACGACCGTAACATAACTTTTCACCATAAAGAAACTACTTGGACATCGAAACGCTGTAGTCTTTTTCACTATGTTAGCTAAACTTAGTGAAAAATAGTCAGGCATGTACAGTACGGATACGCATGAAGAGGGCTAGTTCACTGGCCGACCTAGCAAGACTAAAAAAAAAACAGAAAACCAAAAAAATGTGAGTTTTAATAAGATAAGTCTTCTAAATGCCCCTCAG
>MU190139.1:5912-45570 GCA_016904865.1 Pissodes strobi | reverse complement strand
ACTAATTTTATTAATTCGGTTCCATGGCAATTTAACGGGACATCTTCATATATATTGGTCCTCAAACCAGTCCAGTAAAATTAGATGGCAAGGTTTTAAAAGTATTTATAAGCAAATATACCATTCAGTTTTCAGAAGTGTGTTTATAATTCGCGCACAAGCGACTGGGCTGGACTCGTCAGGCGGTAGGACTCGTGTAGACGAAAATATCAATAATTATGCTAGATTAGTTTCATTTTTGATTTGCAGATATAATAAACTTGTAAAGCAATATTAGAAGCTAATTGATTCAAAACATGCCGTTTTACTACGACTACACGAGATGGCTGTGCGTGGCCGAAAGAGACTGTAGCCGAAACGATTACTCGCGGATGCTGTGACAGTATCGCTACATTCCATGCCATATTTCACTTTTCGAATGGCCCTCCGCTCGCTACCGCTCGCTACGGGGGCTCAAGAAAAGGAAACTAACCAGGTGCTAACCCAATCTAACCCAAGACATACCCAAAAACAAGAAAAAAACAGTTTAGAAATATAACCTTAAAAAACAATTTTAAACAGCGATGGGGTTTGAACTCGAGTCGCCGAAGTGAAAACTAGTCGTGTAAACCCCTAGACCACCAGGGCACATACAAACGATTAGTTGCATCACGAAGACATGACGCGCAGGTGCGCGCGCACGAATAGAATGTAGCGGTACAGTCACAGCATCCGCGACTGAAACGATTATAAACGAAGGACGCTGAGTCACAACCACCTTTATCCCAAACCAGTGAGTAAAGATGGCTGTGGGCGCGTACGTAAAGACAAATGATGATGATGATGCTAGACCCTCTTTACAGAGGGTTGAATGGCGCTGCTACGAGGCAATTTGCCAGCACACCCTTCATCTGGCGCTTAGGGAGAGGTAGAGCTACCCTTCTACATCCGTTACACGTTAGTCCAGTTTGAAGGGCCTTGTATTCGGTGGGAAAGACCAGAAAGACGGGCCTGTGCCCCTGGTGATTCCCGAGCTTTACACAACTATAAGCTAATGAAATGCACAACTGAGTTCCTATGCAAGGAGGCTTCGCACACTGTAGGTATAACCACTTTCTGTCAGAGACTTCAAATCCCCGTAGGGAACACCCCCGACCGCCCTCAGGCCACGCTACCACGCACGGAAATTCCCTGAAGTCCTAGTAGGAATCACCCCACACTACACGACCCACCCCTTACACTGTCCAGCCGGCACGACTTTCCAGACACCCCCCGAAGGATTGAAACACGTTATCTAAGCAAACAGCTTCCACTTCCCGTGCCGAATTCTGTAATCCGTTTCCAACGTGTTCGACTGTTCGTCCTTCGACGGCTGGACCGGAAGTGTAAAGACAAATATATTCTATGAACGTCCAGTGTCAGTGTATTCTAACCCAATATTTGTGTTTACAATTTTATTTAGAATATACGTCGAATCTGTATTTATTTGCCTTTAACTTTACGGGCTTGGAATTGTAGAAATTAGAATTATTCGTATTTATAAAATGTCGTCAACGTCTTCGTCGCCTGAAATTGTAAGAAATAAATTAGTCTGGGAAGATTGCAGTGACGATTCGTCAGATTCCGAAAACGAAAATCAAGGAATCAGACTGAGAGCCTCTCGAAATTTTAGATTACGATTAGACCACTTTACACTAAGTGTAAAGTCTGTAGGTAGTGATGAAGAATTTAGAATAAGATTTGGTCTTACCAAAGACACGGTTGAGGTGTTTGCACAAAGGTTTTTAACGATACTCATCGCACCAGTAAGTGTAATAAAATAGGTACTATTTTTTTCCAGAAATCATGCAACAGCAACGCAGCAGATCATTCTGGTACCTTGCTTTTGTGCTACAGGATGTATGTTACAAATGGTTGAGAATTTTGCCGGGATTCATAAATCTACAGCATGCCAAATTGTAAAGAGAATTATTTGCATCATTAGCACCAGAGCACATAAGTATGACAAATACACAACAGGAAATTTATGAAGTGAAAAGGGAATTTTACACTCTTGCAAGATTTTCTCGTGTAATATGGGCAGTGTTGCGAACGACACGGAAACTTCCGTGTTTTCACGGATTTTTGAAACTAGAACACGGACACGGATTTTATTGGGTTCCGTGCAATGAAAACACGGATTTTTTACAGAAGATTTGGCGTTATTATATTTATGTGTCATATGTCCATTTTAATACAATTCGCTTAAATTTAACCGATATTTCATAGAGATACTATTCAATCCTAAAAATAGATGTGCCAATCAACGGGTCTCTTTAGTTTCAAAGATGCAAGATGATAAATCGGAATTTCAAAATATTGACGACCACTGACAATTTTGGGCTTTGGGTCAAACGCTCAATGCGAAAGTAATTTCACCATGAGCGCCGGTAGGAGGGGGCAGTTGCCTAAAGTATTAAAATAATGTATAGTATAAAAATACATTTCAAACTCATTAAAATTTAGAAAAACTATCTACAGGTTATTTTTCTTGACCTCCCCCCCCACCCTCCTGAAATTTGTTCTGCCGGCGCCCATAATTTTAACATATGAATCTAATCAAAACAAAGAAATTGTTTAATCACTAGTAACATTAATGGAAGTCTGCTGGCTTCATAGGTGGTAAAAAAATATGTGTGCTCTATTTAAGCCAGTCAAATCAATGTTAGAAAATGGTGAAGACGGATTCGGCATTGTCTTTGGGTTATCTTAAGTTGATTATTTGTAAAAAGCAGAATTATTTTATGCTTGTTTCGAATAAATGGATTAAATAAGAAGACTTTCTCTGCTTCTCATTTTAAGCGTCGTAAGCTGGTAAGCATGAATTATTTTATCTTAATTACCACCATGAAAAATCCGGAGTGGTGCATGTATGACGTAATATTCTATTTATTTTCTGGTTGAACATTTCAACTCAGTGCCATCTTTCTTCCAACAGCTTAACTCTTCGATATACAATTGATTTTACGTTTACAGTAACCTTTTTTTAAGCTACATTTCAGGGACACGGAAAAACACGGAAATTTTGAGGACTCTGTTACGGATTTTTCTGATTTATGGTTGGCAACACTGAATATGGGTCATTATAAAATGATTATACCCATAAAAATTATTTCACCAGGTAATAAATGCATAATTTAAATCAGTGTCTTACAAGTTATTATATTTCTAAATTGCTTTTAGGCAGTGCCAATGTTGAGTATTTTAGGTCTAGGAAAGGATATATTTCACTAAATGTGCAAGTGGTAGGTGATACTAATTTACACACAGGATATTGTAGCTGGATGGCCTGGTTCGATCCATGATCAAACAATATTCAATAATAGTTCAGTAAAAACATGATTTGTTAGTAATGAGTTTGGAAATTTAATAGTGCTTGGAGATTCAGGATATGCTTTAAAAAAAATATTTGATAACACCAATTCTCAATCCAAGAATTGAGATCGAACAAGTTTTTAATGAACCTCAAATTAGAAGTCGAAACCCAATTGAAAGACTAAGTATTTGGTGTTTTCGTTTTCCCCTAGGTTGTCACTTGACACTGCAAAGACTGTTATTATAGGGTGCTTTATAATATGGCAATTAATATGAACCAGCCACACCCTATTGACGCAAACATAACATGAAGCATTTGAAAACAATGATATAGGGAATGCTCACCGGGAGGAACATAATTTCAAAGAAGAGTTTCTCATATATTTTATTAATTTACTGGATGGAAATAATCGTTGATATAGATGTTTTTTTATTAGGCAAGTGTTGTTTTTTTTTTATAATTTTTTGTTTGATGTCATAGTACTTATTGTGTATTTCAGTTCTTCTCAGTTTCATGTAATTTTTTTGCTGTTATTTTATTGTAGTTTTAGGTCTTTTTAGTTATCAGTTTTATATTTTAGGATTACTATACATACCACTGTAAATGAGCTCTGCTCATTGACTAGGTATTGAATAAAATTTAAATTCAAAATTTATTTTATTAGGTAAGTTTCAAATTTCAACTTTTGTTGTGGTGTTAAAAAAAATCTGGACATGATAAAACGTAAGAAATTGGGTATAGCCTCAACTCTCAATTAATATCCTGTAAATTTTATATCTTGATACTATCATAGAAATAAATTAGGTATTAATTTAAAAAAAAGCTTTTTAATTAAAATTTGTTAAACATGGATAATTTCAACACTTTATAGGAGACAGCCCTATCCATTTTTTTTATGCTAGCAATATGAAAAACCAAATGTAAACTAGGATGTTAGAAAATTCACATATATTTGTAGAATATTTTTTATTTACACATCAATTTTAATTATGGAGTAGCTAATTGTTTTTTTTTTATGTTGAATTTCTAGCTCTAATCGTTCATTTTGCAAAATAAGGTTTTTTATTTTAGCCCTTAACTACGGAGGTGCCGTCTGAGAGGCGGTGTGAAACCGAAATACCTTCATTTGTCAAAAACGGTAACGTTCACAAGGCCGTTACCTCATGTATTCCTGGCGAGTTTGGTGGTTGACCAGTACAAAAAATATCAGATATCTAAGACTTGAAACAGGTCAGTTTTCTAGAGATCTTCTCGTGAAGCAGTTTGATACGGGTATACGTAATAAAATCGGTCGGAAAATTTTCGCACAAATATGGCCTGACCATCAAAACCAGTTCGCTCTAGTGATGTAAACTATGAAGAAACACTTCGAAAGTGATATACGAAGCAGACAATGATTCTTCTAGTGATATTGACATTGTTCCTGACGAGGATTGCGAGAATTCTGATTATAGCATCTTAGAACAATCTGTCCGCTGATTGTAGTGATGAAAGTGAAGATGACGAGTCACTAATAAATCGAGATATATTAGAAAAAAAATTATGTCAATTATTATTTCCAAGAAAGAAAAACCGCGTGACAAGATATTTGTTCTTCAAATGCAAAACGTTGGTCGGTATGTTCAAAGTGTATGAGGCAGGACGGCGTGAACTGCACTGCTGAAATATTTTAGTTTTAAGTATTCGTTGTGCATTATTTCTTCCTAGTGTTTTCACTACTTTTTTAAAAGTGTTTTATGTAATAAATACATTCAAATTATAGCAGTGCACTTTTTTAATTTTAACCGCCCTCAAGTTGAAGCATACCGAAAAGAACTGGCTTTGTGATTATAAAATTGGTACGTGTTCTAAGAAACTATTTATTAGTACTTCCTAAAACTTAAAAGATTATCTAGAAGTACCAGTTGCAAAATTATTAGGGCTTTATGCCGCAATATCTGCAGTAGTCTGCCAGACGGCACGTCCGAGTTTATGCTCCGAACATCGCACCTCCGTAGTTAAGGGTTAGTACGCATAGTTATTGTTCTCTTTTAATTCTTTCATCATGATGCTCCTGGTTTCTTGCTGCTTCTTCTTCTAATAATCTATTTTTTTAAACTTATCACAACGGTTTGTGAATTGCCACTTCTACAGAAGGATCCACCATTGCCTCGCAAAATCTGGCATTACAATTCTGCAAACTGGGACGATCTAAGAGAGTTCTACCTAGATTTTCCTTGGCTCGACGTCTGCTTTTGGCACTAACGACCCGTCAGCCTGCTGCGAAGAGATTACAGAGCTGTAGGTAGGAAACAGCAAGCCTACAAGTACTGGCAGCAAAATCATTTTGTTATTTTGTCGAAGCGAGAAACGAATGCAAACATGTGATCGACGAAACTAAGGACAAACACAATCAAAGGATCAGGATTAAACTTTTGCAATGCCACAGTGGCCCCAGGAATTTCTGGTCGGTAGCAATGGCAGTCAGTAATAACTTGACAAAACCGTCTCTCCCGGGTCTATCTAATTTGTTGACCATCGGAAAAAGCTGCTGACCGCCCATTTTCCAAGAGCCTAGAGCCACCAAATTTCGCACGATGATGCTACTCGATAAGACGCTTCTGTTACCACTCCTAGCTAGCCGCCATCCCCTTCTAGAATTACACTTCCCTCTTGCACATTTTAGTAAAAACGTGTTGACCGCGCCTTTTCCAAGAGCCTAGAGCCACCAAATTGCCCACGATGATGCTACTCGATAAGACGCTTCTGGTACCACCCCTAACTACCCCCCAACCCACCCCCACCCCTCCAGAATTACACTTCCCTCTTGCCCATTTTAATAAAAATGTGTTGACCGACCCTTTTCCAAGAGCCTAGAGGCACCAAATTTCCGGTCAACACCTTTATATTAAATTGTGCAAGAGGGAAGTGTAATTCTGGAGGGGATTGGGGGCTAGTTAGGGATGGTAGCAGAAGCGTCTTATCGAGCAGCATCATCGCGGGCAATTTGGTGGCTCTAGGGTCTTGGAAAAGGCGCGGCCAACACGATGTTTTTAAATGTGCAAGAGGGAAGTGTAATTCTGGAGGGGGTTGAGGGTAGCTAGGGGTGGTAGCAGAAGCGTCTTATCGAGTAGCATCATCGTGGGAAATTTGGTGCCTTTAGGCTCTTGGAAAAGCGTCGGTCAACACGTTTTTATTAAAATGTGCAAGAGGGAAGTGTAATTCTGGAGGGAGTTGGGATCTACTTAGGGGTGGTAGCAGAAGCATCTTATCGAGTAGCATCATCGTGGGAAATTTGGTGCCTCTAGGCTCTTGGAAAGGGATCGGTCAACACGTTTTTATTAAAATGTGTGAAAGGGAAGTGTAATTCTGGAGGGGGTTGGGGGCTAGTTAGGGGTGATAGCAGAAGCGTCTTTTCGAGTAGCATCATCGTGGGAAATTTGGTGCCTCTAGGCTCTTGGAAAAGGGGCGGTCAACACGTTTTTTATTCAAATGTGCAAGAGGGCAGTGTAATTCTGGAAGGTGTTGGGGGGTAGTTAGGGGTGGTAGCAGAAGCGCCTTATCGAGTAACATCATCGCAGGCAATTTGGTGTCTCTAGGCTCTTGGAAAAGGGTTGGTCAACATGTTTTTATTTAAATATGCAAGAGGGAAGTGTAATTCTGGGGGGGGTTGAGGGGTGGTATCAGAAGCGTCTTATCGAGTAGCATCGTCATGCGCAATTTGGTGCCTCTAGGCTCGTGGAAAAGGGGCGGTCAACACCTTTTTATTAAAATGTGCAAGGGGAAGTGGAATTCCGGACGGGGTTGGGGGATAGTTAGGGGTGGTGGCAGAAGCGTCTTATCGAGTAACATCTATGTAGGAAATTTGGTCGCCATACCTTCTGCAAAAGGGACTGGTCAACATGCTTATTAGATGGTCAACAAATTAGATTTACCCGTCTCTCCCACCTTTGACAGACGAACGTGGCATCACGGCGACTACAGCCAAGGAAAATGCAAACATGCTCGCCAATATGTTTCCATCGTACTCTATTAGACGTCCCCCAAGGCAAGGCTCTCTCCATCATATCGAACATCAACACTACCATGGCAGAAGTCAAGCTTCATCACCTTGTTATTCGTAGAATCCTATATGTTTTATCTTTAAAAATAATTTTATTTATTTTGTGGTTACATGGTGTAGACAAAAAAACATACATAAATACACACCACACAAATAGGTACAAGTTATTAATAAACAAATTAATAAAAAGTAAAATAGCATAATTTAAATTATTGAACTGTTTTTGGGCATTTTCCTCTTTTCTGGACAAATCCATATCTTGCAGCGTTTTATTAAAATTCCGCGTGCGGAAAAATTGTAGGGATCTAAAAAAATAATGGGCGAATTTTCAGGCTACAATCAACATTCAATATTTGAAATACAATTAATTAAATGAATCAGATGTCCTTTGCAAATACGCAAATTACCAGAATTTGCATCATTAAAAATTGTTTCTAATTTTTCCATGTGCTGCATCATTATGTCGCATGGTTTATCCCAGCTATCTTTGGACAAATTATCAATGATTCCTAACATTTTCGTCGTTGGAAAACGGAAAAAATAATAAATCGAAGGTTAAGCTTTTAGACTGATAATCTGTGTGGCACCCATGCACAACGCATTTTCAAAGTTAATTTGATTACAAAACTAACACAAAACGAATGGCGTTTAGGTTACGTGCTTGCGAAATAACGAACCACATGACGTGCGCGCTGAATCTTGAATCCGCCCCTACATGCGCAATATTATATCTTGATTTCTTTGTATCATGCGTAGTGGTAATAACTTTGTAACGGTTTGAAAAACCAATCGTTAATTTATGGGATTGGCACGCAACTTGCATTTTTTTGGTAGTCTGGGAAATAATTATGAAAAATGACACTTGGCAGCAGTGCTAGCGACCTATTTATTTTAATCATTGTTAATTTATAATCCATTATACTATCAGCCTTCGCGCGCATCATAATGTTTACGTTTACATTTGTATTTTTTTTTTCACTTCATGCAACAAAACTAACTCAGGGCATGCCCAAAATCAATAAAAAAAAAATGTTTTACAAACATAACCTTAAAAAAAGCATGTCTTGCCACTGAAATCGAACCCGGACCGCCGTATCAAAAATGCAACATTTAACCACTGAGCCACGAGGTCCACTGAGAGGAACCCCATGGACCATAAAGACATATATTTGTCAGAAATGTGTTTATGCAACTCCACCTAGTGGCGTTGGTTTATGCAAACATTGTGATGCACGTGCAGCAATGTGTTATTTTTGACAAGGCTGTGCGTACACCCTAAGGAGGGCTCCTCTAGCCTCTAGCGCTCCTTAGTACACCCCTTCAATATCGCCCCGAAGCTTTGCGCTTTTGTTTACTATTTTAGAATGTCTTAACATTTCACTTCACGCATGGCCTTTCGCTCGCTTCGCTCACTACGTGGCCTCAACGAACAGGAAGTAACTAAAACTAAGGCATACCCAGAATGATGAAAAATTTTTTTTTGCAAACATAACCTTAACAAAAAATTTAAAAAACATCCACGGGCATCGAACCCGACACGCCGTATCAAAGGCTAACCATCTACACCAATGGACCCATTGATTTTTATAAGAGTGGAAAAGCCATAAATATACCAAATATGGCAAATTTACAACCACGAAATGTAAATTAAGAGATTAAAATTTGAACTTGCGCATTAGAAAATTAGTAGGCGCCAGCTGTTGTACTGCAGGCGCGGACTTCAAAATTTGAAATCGTATTATGAGCATAATCACATATAATAAAGTAATAGAGGTCGAATAGTCTGCACATGGAAGTTTTTAAAAAAAATTTATACTCAGTCGACTATTGATGATCTGCAGATAAAAAATTAATAGTTGAAAAGAAAATTATTTGTTTATTTGTATGTTCGGGCAACATTGAGAAACCAATGAACGGATTTTGATGCGGTTTATGGGGGTCAAATCACGGGATATAAGGGGTTAAATAGGGGTAAAACTTTTAAAGGGAGCATCTTTGTCTAAAAAAAAATAAGCAATAATAAAATAAGTAATTACGGGTTTCAGTTTTATAAAGTTGTAATTGGGGGTGAAGAAATAGAGATGCTCGTGCACCCTTACTTCTTTACGTGCCGAATATTTAAACAAGTCGGTACTCAGTCGACTATTGATGATCTACAGATAAAAATTTGGGCGACATGTACTTCGGGATCCTGACGGGCGACCAGAGATGGCGGGGAACTGGGAGGCAGCGCGAAGCGCGAAGTAAATTCCACCCAACGTTCCAGCAGGATAACGTATATCGTCTGCCGAGTCCGCCATTGTATATAAACAATTTTTAAAGTGAATAATTCTTCAGTTTCATGAAAGTGATATATCAAGGCCGCGTCACGACACGGTTTATGATATTTGCGTCTCGCAAGAGAGATAAAGTATATAGTCCTATCATACCTCTGATGACACATTTGTGCCATCTGTGGTATACCTAAACTTATACAACAGTATAAGTCTGTAACGTAACTAATTAAAATTAATCGATAGTTTATTGGACTATCCAGACCTATTAAAATTGATTGTAATGTATTGGAACCGACTAAAGTAAGTTGAGAGTAAGTGAAACTAACCGAAAGTTGATTGGACTAACCAGATCTATTAAAATTTAGTATAACGTATAGGCACCGGTTCAAGTGACTAAAATAAGTTGAGAGTAAGTGTAACTGACCGAAAGTTGATTAGACGACTAACCAAGTGAAGTGAATACTTGTTTGGCTGCATGAGTAAGACGTAGTACGCATGAGAGAAGTGAATACTTCTTTATCGAGTATCGACCTATTTTACTTATTTGGGCCGGTTCCGATACGTTATAATCATATATGTAATAAGAATATATATGGTTATAATCAATTTTAATACATTTGGTTAGTTTTAGTTAGTCGTCTAATCAACTTTCGGTTAGTTTCACTTAGTCTCAACTTATTTTACTTATTTGAGCCGGTTCCGACACGTTATAATCAACTTTAATAGATTTGGTAAAGTCGTTTAATCAACTTTCGGTTAGTTTCACTAAGGCTATCTGCACACGGAGCTTCTCGTCATAGACGCGTACAGGACGCGTATTAGACGCGACGTACGGTGTACGGTGTGCTGGTGTACGCTCGTTTCAACAACCGCACACGAAGACGCATGCGTCTTCGTGTGCGGTTGTTGATTTAAATACCAGCGAGCGTACACCAGGCGTTCACCTTCCGTACGTCGCGTCTATGACGAGAAGCTCCGTGTGCAGAGACTAAGGCTTAGTCTCAAATTATTTTGCTAATTTGAGCCGGTTCCGATACGCTATAATCAATTTTTCATTAACCACTCTCATGAAACCAAAGAAGTATTCACTTCAAAAAAAAATACACAAAAGCAAAAAGCAACAGTCACGGCTACAAAACGAAAACAGGTTCCAGTCAAATACGGTTCTGATCGACACCTGCTGACACAGCACAGTGTTTTAGTGCGCATGATAAAACGAGATCTTCTTTGCTTAAGTTTTTCGATTTTGCATCGATTTTGACATGCGCAGAATCTTGATTTTTTTGTCCATAGGATGCCACTTTTGAATAGCCCAACAGACGGCTATTGCTTATCCACCAAAGTCTTAGATTTTCCTTGTCTAAGACCAAAGTAGTTGATCGCAATTCATTGCATCCTAATAAACACATGGGTAAACTCAAAGAATAAAGAAGAGGTTAAACTAGCATTTCAAATTTGAACAACATACTACGCAAGCGCGAAGCACCCTGGACGTTAGGCGTGTTCGGGATGCTCATGCCATTCACTCCGTGCATACCTAAAATACTCCAGCCGTTCGGGTAAAGCTTTTCGTGCAAATGGAGTAGCTCTTTCAGCGCTCGATATCCCGGAGTGGGGTAAAAAGAGTTTACTCTAAAAGTCCCAACTCGCAGAAGGAAGATATTGGAGTGAGCCTGCGTAGTTTGAGAGTCGAGCGAGAAGTGTCATTTTCGTTTTGTGTCTTGTTTCTTGAGAATTTTAATTTTGTTTGGGTCATATGCATAAATTTTGTGGCCTTTATACCAGTACTCGCAGAAGGAAGATTTTGGAGTGAGCGTGCGTAGTTTGAGAATCGAGCGAGAAGTGTCATTTTCAATATTCATTTTGTGTCTTGTTTCTCGAGAATTTGAAATTTGTTTGGGTCGTATGCACAAATTTTGTGGCCATGTGTATTCCAAGATTATAAAAATATGGAAATAAGTAAATATCCGCATTTTCTTGTTGTAGACGAGGCAGGTAACCCCGTTATATTTGATGAGTAACGGGTACTATGTAACAAAACATTAATAAAATTCGTAATTGAGCAAACATTGTGTTCGAATTCTCTTTAAAAAACCCTTTTCCTAAAAATTTAAATTGAAAACAGAAAACAGCTGTCGTGAATCCGTCAGTAATCTGTCGTTCCGGTCCAACAACTCCGAATCGTTCGACTATACATTTTGACTCCATACGCTCCAAGATCACGTGCCCGAATCCACTCGTACTCCACTCCAACTCCATTTCATACCCGAACCAAGCTATCATTTAAGGGTGTACGCACATCCTTGTCGTCTGTCTCTTGTCAATAACAAGTCGAATTTGTCATTCTGTCAAAAGTGTCAATACTGTCAATAGTGTCAATTCTTTTTGTAAACAAAGTTGTCTCTGTTGTAAATGAAAACTTTAGTTATCTGTTTTCTCTTTCATGAAAATAATTTTTAATATAGAAGAAAAAGCTAGAAGCCCTCCTTCATTTTTAACTTATTAAAAAGAGTAGTAAGTGGAGAGAGTCTAAAAGCCAAAATTTTCACATGAAACGGACCCTCTTTTACTTTTCGACCTTAACAGGAAGTGTCTCAGAGTGTTGACACAAGAATAATTTAAGCAAGTCAACCGTGATAATAGTAAAGTCTATTTCGCATTGCGATTTTTTACTAGGTATAACCCCAAAGAGTAAAAAAAAGTAAAGTGCTACCTTTCAGTTAAATTAGGGAACCCATATCCTAAGCGAGGCCTCACAACAATTAGATAAATTTCTTTTATCGCAGTTTAATTCTCATTTCTATTACAAAACAAAAACAACTATTTAACCAAAGTCCTACCATAGACAGAATATATGTACAGGGTATTTTCCCCATTCTAGGCATTTAGCCAGGCTCAGAGTACTAAAGAGAACTGTAACTTGCTATACTGTGTACTTAAACCGGTCCACTGGTTAGCATCATCAAAGGGATTCCTTATCCACCATTTAAATTGTATTAGAAGGAATAAGATCCATTCATTGCCATTTTATGTTTACAATATTACCATATTTAATTCTACATTTTATGTGTATCTAGGGTTTTGCATTTTTGGCATAAATATTTAACAAATATTCAGGTGGATAATTATAGATATTTGCAGGATTTTAGTCTATAAGCTAGTTTACATATTGAGGTTATTACACATTCATACACAATCTTATTATAGCTTGCTAATTTTCATTTTAAATTACATGTTGTCTACTTGTTGATAGAATGACTGTTCAATATATGGTTAATTGTTTGTATTATTTTATTTGTATATCGTTGATGATCCAAGGGGCCACAATTCACCATATCTTGCCTTTAAGGGGAAATTCTTCACTAGGGCATTAAGGCAACTTGCACTGTATTAATTTTGTTTATCGCAACCCTAAAAGGCTGAGCTACTAAGAAGTCATCATGAGTCCACTCAAAAACTTGGAGGTAACAATGTGGGGTGGCAACTTCACGTTAATAACAAAAAGAATAATATTCCCAAAAAACAAGACTCTTTATTAACTAGAACATATTTTTTTTCACAAACAATTATTTTACATAATATGTCTCCTGCCTGAGTGATTTCCACAGTAAAATGGGCTGAGATGACCTTACCTGTAAACAATGAGAATAAAAAGTGTGTGAGCAAAAAATGTACCAAAACCATAAAATCTTAAGTTCAGTAAAATAAATACATATAATCGTTAAAACAAATTGATATTCAGGGAGCATCAGTAGCAGTAAATAAATTATTCTTACAAATTATTATTGTAGTAAGATCAACTATTGTAGTAAAATTAATGTAAATTTTCATATTAAAATATTGAAATAAATCAATCATTATACAAGGTAGAAAATTAAGATTTGTTTAAAATTCGACCACCTGGATAAGCCTAATTGCTTCAAAATGACATTGTTCAGTGGATATAAGTTAAAATTTCTGCCTAGGTAATCTTATTTTATGGAAGGTTTAATTTTTAAGGCTAAGAAACAAGAGTATGTCTTACATTTTGAATTAGGTACATACCTGTTTATTAAATTAGGGTCACCAACGGGACACCGTTGTTCAGGACCCATGAATTGTTTTCACAGCTTTTGATAGGTCTGGAAGCGAACACTCCCATTGCGTTGACTACTTTGAAGAGCTTTGTGTGCTACGACTACTGTAACCAATCTGCTGCTTCTTGGCAATAATCTGTAAAAAATATAGGATATAGATAAAAATTTAACTTTTTGTCTCTTGAATTGTTTTTTTTATCTTGCTTAATACTGTTAAGATTTGATCATTGATGCAATTTAATACATAATAATTATGATTTTTATGGCTATAAACACCTATTTTCTCTTATGCACTATGTGTTATCCATAGCATTACACATTATTGATTAAGATTTAACGTTATGCATTGACAGTTGCCTATACCAACCTAGAGTCCAAATAATTACAATTAATTTTCAATTCATTAGAAACCACCGTTCAAGAACACAAAACTAAGTAAATTTAGACTTACCACTAAGCTATTCTTTTTAATTATAACATCTATATCGCCTTCTTGATATCTGGGCTCTGCCTCATCCAATCGAAGTTGGGCATTCTTCCTACCCTAATCTGAGAACCTGGTGAATCTGAAAGTAATTAGTCAATTAATAAGTACCTGCCCTGCATACCACTTACATATGTCATTCAAATTAGAAACACCAGATTCAAAATCGAAAATCTTGTTTTTACAGTGAACCAGATTGCTGTTAATTGAAAATTGAAATAATTACATTTAAATATAGATATAGCAGATCAAAGACAAATTTTGTTGCACTTTTGTTACAAATGGAAAAAGGTACAATGTTTATATATTTTTGTTAACTTACTTTAAAAGTTCAGTTTTTATTAACCAACCAAATTTGAATTGTCACTACCTATATAGCTAAATAAAAATTGACTAACTGGCAAGGTATCCTGGAAGATAAGCACAAATACCTACTTTCTTACCTTCTGGCTTCAAATCAAAGTCCTTTCATGGTTCTTGTTCTGTTCCACAAGCATCTACACAAACACAGTAAGTTCTACCGCTGGATGTTCGGTAAACATAAACAATTGACTGAATACTAATATTAATAATTATAGAGGAATATAAAACAAAAATGTTTATATACCTCTATGATAATGACTGCATTGCATCAACTTTTAACATTAACCAGACAAGACAACATTTAACCACTATTTTTCATAGAAAAATATATATACTATTTTTATTTTTAATATCTTTTACTTTTATCTATGAACCACCTTCAATCGGAGATTTTTTACTTTACACAAATTACTTTACTATCCTTCTTGTACGTTTGCTCCCTTTGTCTCACTCATTGTCGGCCACAAAAACCCGATTGCTTCCGAAGGTATCGGCTAATGCTCCCATTCCCGTTTCGGCCACACCAACTTTCGGCCACGCTTGGCGTTCCCGGCATTTACCGGCGTCGGCGGCTCGGGTGCAAACCCCGTTGTTTTCTTTTTATTTTTTTTAAGGTTAAGTATCTAAAAAGTTTTTTTTCTTGATTTTGGGTATGTCTTGGGTTAGTTTGCGTTAGCACCTGGTTAGTTTCCTTTTCTTGAGCCCCCGTAGCGAGCGGAGGGCCATCCGAAAAGTGATATTACTTATTGTAATACGTGCCCGTACTTTGGATGCACTTTTTCCAAAATATGTTGCTTTATTTAACTAAAAACCAGGATATATTTAATAAAAGCCGTATTATAGTCGATATACAGTAGCTTGCATGTGTTTCCGCGAATACATTCACAAAGAATCCCCCTTCTTTGTGAATATATTCCACGCAAGGCCAGCCTATGTAGTATAGGTGGCCTTTGGTATCCAAAATTTGGTCGGGTCGCTAGACTCTTGTTGGCTGGTCCCCCTATATATATTTATCTATGGTGGCTGGGCTGGCTGAGCTGGCTCAGCTGACTGTTTAATAATTTTTAAGAGAAAGGAGAAAGCAAAAAGCAAGTGATAAATTGTTTGGCCAAGAACTTGGTAAATTTAGGGAACTAGATTTTCTTTACTACAGCAGAAGCATTTAAACAGTTTCGATATTATGTCTAGCAATTTGGTAAATAACAAGGGTAAGCCAATACCACAGTTAATAATTCGCCTGGAAAGGTTGCCACATACAGTTAAAGAAGAGAATTATTCTAAGTTTGATTCACTTAATGCATCTTGGATTAAAGAAGAAAATAATCTTATCGAGTAAGTACACAACAATGCTAAATTATTTGATCTTTCCATGTTTTGTTTGAGGCTGATTACTTATTTACTTCTGTGTCTTTCTTATTCAGTGCCGTACATTTATTTATTTCATTAACTGAAGTATCAATTTGTAAGGACTATTTGTCATCACTCATAGTTATTGCACTCCTACTCATCAAATTCTTGTCCTTATCCTATAAGATGCAGCACCTAATTTGAGCTCTTTTGGTGTATAGGAGTGCATAGATTGTGATGTATCTTCAATCAGACAAAGTCACGGTCACCCCTAAAGAGCTGGTGAATTGCCCGCAAGGTGCAGAGCCAAAAATCGAACAAGAACAAGAGGATACCTATATGTGCAATTAGAAATAATTCTTCTTGGCAGGAAAAAAGGAGCTTGATGAAATTGCCCTTTTTTGACCATAGCTTATCTCTATTTTTGGAAATCTAAGACCTTATCACCAAGCTATTAGTTAGTTTTACTTAAATCAAGCGTTAATTTATGGCAATCCAGCCAATTCTTTACTTTCATTAAACCAAAACTCACATAATCTGTGACCTTGTCATCAGCATAGGAAGTAATTATACCTATTAGAAAATTAATGAGGCAACTTTAATATTATTTATGTAGAAACAAAGCAGGGGTCATTAGTTCACTTAGACGTTTGCTATGTTCTCATGATTTGAAAATGCATGTTGATAACTTTAC
Organism: Pissodes strobi; assembly: GCA_016904865.1. Taxonomy (NCBI): domain Eukaryota; kingdom Metazoa; phylum Arthropoda; class Insecta; order Coleoptera; family Curculionidae; genus Pissodes; species Pissodes strobi. Next base: position 28,954 of record MU190139.1, on the reverse strand, counting down.
AAGACTCAGCCTCCATTTTGGACTATACATGTTCAAAAGTTCATGGTATTGTGTCCTGCTCAATACCGATTCCTGGTTTGTCAGACCATGAGGCAGCTTTTGGTAAATTTCGCCTTCCCGAAAAAGACAAATAAACCCCAATAGAAGTCGCATTTTCTCCAAAAGGAACTTTTAGGCATTCTCAGACTCTTGCATAAATATTAACTGGCCAATACTCTGTGATAACAATAATTCCATACTCAGTACTTACCTTTTACCTCAAACTCAAGGACATTTTTACTGAGAAATTTCCCCTTGTACATATTAAATCAAAAGCCATAAAAATCTTGGATAACTAAGGGCTTAAAGGTTTCATCTTAACTCTGAAATGTCTACACACGTTAAGGAAGTTTTTTTAGACAATAATTTTTTGGTGCGGCAATATCTCGAATTTTTATTGTGCAAAAAAGAATAATAAGAACAATTTGTAAAACTAATTATTTGTATTTATTTATAAAATACTGAATTGCCCATAGGACAATGACAGCGACGACAATGTAAACAAATACCTGTGGGTTATGGGTTAATCATAAACATGCACATTATTTATTTAATTTTTAATCAACATTTTTACTCATACTTAGTAGTACAACATAATATTATATAAGAAAATATTTTATTTTATAGAGAATTCGATACGAAGATTAATGATGACTATTTGATTCAATCGGATTTTATAAGTCATGAAGAAGTTGATATTAAAAGTGAAGATGAAGAGGAAACGTTGGAATCCAAGTAAGAATTTTAACATTGTGATATTCATTCAAAAGTTTTATGCATTGTGAATAGAGGAGTTATTACTTCCGGACAGACCAGAAAAAGATCACGAATTTGATAGGCTGTCATTGGCATTAATTAGATTCAATAATTTCTAAATTTTAGTATCAATTTTGTATATCAAATGAAATCAAATTGAAATTTATTAATGTTATATATCTGATAACATTTACATAAAACATTTAATATTTAAATGGACAGTAACTCACTAGAATAAAATCAATTAGATCACTAGAATGTCATACAATTACAAGACAATACCAAAATAATTTTAGTTACACTGAAATTACAGCCTAAAATAGAACGTTGTATATTCTGAAACATTCGTTCTATCAGAAAATCCTTCATTCTTTTTTTAAATTGTTTAAATGACCGGGATTTTATTTCTTGGGGGAGTTATACAGTTTGACATCTGTGAGTTCAGTTCTATTTTGACACCTTCCCAATCTGCAGTATCTGGCCACCAGTTTGTGTAGACTTCTGGTGTTATATTGATGATGGTCCTCGTGAGTTTCATAGTCTTTCTTACGTTGCTTCATGAAAAGCAAATTTTGGAAAATTAAGTATATGCAGATTCGAGAAATCATCCCCAGCAAAAATGATATATGATATGAGCATTAATCGACACATAGTAAGCCGATTTTAACGTCTCACACGATACACTCTGCCAGATTAAACAATACAAATACACTCAATATCAGTCTTACAAAGGCACTTTCCATTTGCTTATCCCAATTTAGTTTAGATGGGTCACGGAGAAACTTCACTTGTACATCTTTGCTGGCAATGTTTATCATCGAGAAGATCATTGTTTGGTTCTTGTCAGCATTTAAAAGGAGTCTGTTTGCAAAAAAATCAGTTCTCAACTTGCAAACTTGTCACCAAGCTCCATTTTATTGCTTCCCTCTCCAATCTACCCATGACATAAACAGTAGTGACATCTGCTTCAAAACGCATATGTCCAGTACCAGAGACGTGATAAGGTAACACGAAAAGGATTGGTGCCCCGTCTTTACCATTTGAGATCATTCAGTGATATGACCCCATCAGTGAAATGTTGCCTTCACGGAATCACGGAACATGTAGAGTTTCAGTTTTTTTTTAGAAAAAACGTCATGAAAAACACAATCCAACGTCTTACTAAGGTCGTAGATTAAGGCTGAAAGGTATTCCATGCTCTCATCAGTTATAGCCACAAGTAGCTCCAGAATCGCAAAAACGGTGTTTTTGTCCGTTCTAAATCCAAATTGTTTCTCGATGAAGAAGTCCCAAAGAAGTTCGCCGTTTGCAACGAGGATCCTTTCAAAGATTTTTGATTAACTTTTGTTTTAACTTTATTCAGTATATTCAGAATTTGCAATGTTGGATAATTTTATAAATGTTGCTTAATAATTATAACTGCATTCGCCTAGATGCCCAGCATTCGTAAGGACAGAAGAAGGGTGTACATTATTCTACTAGAATATTTATTTTATTTATTTATTTATATCAACCTTTGTTACAATTATTTACAATCTTGGATCATTTACAAAAGCATTCTTAAATTTTAACTAAATTTGTTAAGAGGCACCTAGGCATAACGTGTATGCCTGTATGTGCCACAAGTAGCACTATTTATTTTTAAAAGTATATACAGCTATTCTTATATTATTTTGAAATTACTCTGCTAGGACAAGCACAGCCTATCAACCCAGATCCAGAGACCATTGACCACAAAATAAAAATAAATTAAGGGATCATTAAATTTGCAACAATACAAACTCTGCAGTGATATAATTCATCTTATATTATCAAAAAGGTTATAATTTTAAAAAATAAATTCTTTGCAGTTCTTACGAAATAAGTTTGTTTTAAATATATTTTTTTATAGCGACGGGCCACAAGTTATAGAATTTTGAAGCAAAATTACATAAAGATCTGAGGTTTAAAGTCTCATGACTCTTTGGTATAGTTACATTTCTATTAGATTTGTTGTGTGTGTTATGCTGGTGATTAACATTCAGTTCTGACTTCTCTTTGTTGTGCATATATATGCATGCAGATAGAATAAAAAGTTGACGGATATTGAAAAGTTTTCCGTTATATAGTTGTTCCGTGGGGTGTAATTTATTTTTTCTGAATATAGCTATTAGTACGTAATTTTGAACAACTTGCAGTGGTTTTAAGGTTGTTTTATAGGTACCACCCCAAGCTGTAATCCCATAACATAACAAGGACTCAACTAGAGCTTTGTAGATTAAAATAGTAAGTTTTTCACTTAGAATTTCTCTTAAGATGTAAAATTTGTATACAAGTTTTCTTATTTTGGTTACCACATAGTTGATATGATATGCCATTTCAGGTGTTGATCGATTACTATTCCCAGATATTTAGTTTTCTCACAAGAGTGAATTGAATCACATTAATTAATAAAAATTCTCTCGAAGTCTGATCTGTTTTAATTAATTGGGGAAAATGCAACATAGTTTGTCTTTTGCAAGTTCAATGAAAGTTCAAAACTATCCAGCCAATTTTGAACATAATTAAACCCAGTTACAACTTTTTGTCTTGTTTCATCCTATGTTTTACCCTTAAAAATCAAGGCTGTGTCGTCAGCATATGACACAGCATCACCCTCAAGTTCCATACCCAAGAGTGAGTTTATATACGTTATAATTTATTCGCGGACGCAGTCGGTTAGCGAGCATTGAATATAGCTCCGTGAATAATCGTGTATTTTTGTATAGTTTAAGCTAAATTTAATTTTAAAAGTTAACGTCTATGTACTTGGTAGTGATGTCTGTATAATTGAACATTTTAGTTTGTGTTTTTAAACTGTGATTGAAGCCAATAAATGTGATGAATACCGTTATCGTTTTTGGTGGATGAGCGTTGTTTACATTTTTTATTTCACAGCTACGTTCCCAGTTACGGTTGATTTTCTGTGTATTTTTCGTTCTGAAAATAAATAGGAAAATGAATAGAAATTTTAAGTGTTGCAAAAACAAAGATTTTTCAAATTTTTTCTGCATTTTTTGTAATTCTGTTTTCCATCCCAGTTGTTTGGAAAGACTGTCAGATGTGGTAAGATTGCACGGTTACAAAATTCTATGTTCAGAAAAGTGCCAAAATGATTTCAACGAAGAGGAAAATGAAAAAAAGATGCTTAAAGACCAAATAGAGGACTTAATCAAGGACATTAACGTAAAAGATCGATTTATTGACAGACTAAAGCGAAATAGTCAGGTATTTGAAAATGACGTTTCGGAGGCGGAAAAGAAGTTTTCTTTGCATATTGAAAACTTAAATAAGCAAAATGATCAGTTACGTGATAGTATGCAGGAATTAAAAACCAGGGAATTGGAACTTTTAATGGAAGTAAATTTGTGTAATACTAGTAGGCAAGAACTAAATTCGAAAATTAATGATTTAACTCTTCTAAATAAAAATCTCATAAACACAATAAATATTATTGAAAAGGAAAATGCTGTGTATCTTGAAGAAAAAACCAAATTGCATAAGGAGGTGGATGAGTTAAATAACATGGCTAAACAAATGGTTACATCAATTAAGGTATTAGAAGAAGAAAATAAGAGCAACTTTCAAAAAACAAATAAAGTTGAAGACGTCAGTAACAAAAATTCTTTAATACCATCTTCCCTTGTTGCCACCAATCAAGCTGCGAAAAGATCTATTCGTTATAAAGTAAATAAGCGGAAAATTCTCATACTGGGGGATCAAACAGTTTTTGGTTTGAATAAATCATTGACCAGGACAGTTATAGGTACTCAATTTAATATTGAGTCATTAGTGAAACCAAATGCAGGGCAGGAACAGGTTCTGGAAAACCTTACTGGACTAACCAAAGACTTTACTGATAAGGACTTCGTAATAGTGGGATGTGGTACTAATGACTTGCTTTGTGGAAATTATCCCAAAATGAGACATATTAATAATAAAATTAAAGGATGTCTTCATACTAATTTAATATTTTTATCTGCAACTGGACCATATAAACAAGTAATGAAATATAACGAAAAGTTATACAATTTTTTAAATTATGTAAACAGATGTACTGAAAATTGTGTTTTATATGTTAATATTTGTAATAAGTTAGGTAGGAAGATGGGCAATAATAATGTCACCGAGTTCTTAAAGGGTATTATGGGTCAGGAATTATATAACCATAAAAGGAATAAAACGTTAATTCATTTAAAAATAACTAAAAATGTGGTTTCAAATCTGTCAACTGGCACAAATGGTGATCTATTGCAGGAATTCAGTGGCAGTACCGAGATGGCAGATGATATCGTTTTTTGCACTAATGATGAACCTGCTGTTAATGAAATCTTAAATAAGTCTTTGAATTTTCAGAACCCAAACGACATAACAGAAATAACTTAACGAAAATAAAGGTTTATTATCAAAATTGCAGGGGTGTAAAAACAAAATTAGAAGTACTTAAATTGAATTTATTAAATCATGATAGCGATATAATTGCACTAACAGAGACATGGTTAAACTGTTCTGTAAAGAACAATGAATTTAATATAGATAAAACAATATTTCGAAAGGATAGAGATCAAATACTTACGGGTAAAAAACAAGGTGGGGGTGTTTTATTAGCTTTAAATAACAAATTTGTAGCAATGCAATGTGATATATTCGATGATGAACTTGAAGCTTTGTGTGTTAAAATTAGCCTTGACCAGAGAGAATTTGTGTACATTGTGGTTGTCTACTTTGTACCTGGATGTAGTGTGGATGTTTACCACCGATTTTATAATTGTATTGAAACTAACCTTTTTGACTGTAAATGTTTAATTTTAGGGGATTTTAATTTTCGTGGCCTCGTATTGAATGTTCGTAATGTCCCTATATGTGATTTTGCCAGCTTTTTAGAGTTTACTAATTTTTTACAGATTAACGATGTACGTAATGTTTTTAATATTATGTTAGATCTAGTTATAGTAAGCCCCCATTTACAGGGCTCATTGGTGAGGCCTGGGGATGACCCATTGTTGCCTGTTGACCAGTTCCATCCTGTATTATCAATTGAAGTAAATATACATAATAAGTTCGAGGAGTGTGAACAAATAATAAACGAAAAATTTAATTTTAAAAAAGCAAACTTTGAAAAGATGTACATGTTGTTTCAAAGCCAAAATTGGAATAGTATTTATGATTGTTATGATGTTGATGAATGTGTGAGCAATTTTTATCAAATTCTTAATAATATCTTCTTGGAATGTGTACCTATGTCAACCCAAGTTGGGAAAGTCTTTCCTGTGTGGTACAATGGTCAAATCATTAAAATGATTAAAACTAAGGAAAAATTTTTAAGTAAATTCAAAAAAACTAACCTTAGTTTTTGGGGTGTTAAATATAAAGAGATTAGGAAAAAAATCAAGTCAAATATAAAACAATCTTACATAGAATATCAAAGGAAAGCTGAATCAAGTATGTATACAGATCCTAAATATTTCTGGTCTTATATCCGTAATTTAAAAAATGATGACGGTATACCTGCCCAAATGTATTATAACAATCATTCTGTAAATGGCACCAAAAATATTGCAAATTTGTTCGCCCAGTATTTTTGTTCCACGTTTTCAACCGATATACCTCCGTCTCATGAGAAGGAATGTTCCAAGGATTTCTTTTGTTATAGACCGATCACAGAGACGGAAATTAAAAATGCCATTGAAAAATTGAAGGGAAACAAATCCATTGGACCTGATGGGATTCCTGGATATATTGTTAAGGGCTGTAGTGATTTCTTGGTAACGCCTCTTTCGCACATTTTTAACTTATGTTTACAAACTTCAACTTATCCTAAAGAGTGGCGTATAAGTAAGGTCATACCAATATTAAAAAAAGGGGCCAGGAATGAAGTGAAAAATTATCGACCGGTTACTATATTAAATAGTGCATCTAAAGTTTTTGAAATTGTCCTGTTTGATCGATTGTATGAGGAGGTTAAGTATATTATATCCGAAAGTCAACATGGTTTTTTATCTAAAAAATCTACATTAACTAACTTAATAACTTTTTGCCAATATGTACACAATGCTTTTAATAAAAAAAAGCAGGTTGATGTAATCTACACCGACATGGAGAAGGCTTTTGATAAAGTCAAACATAGCCATATAGTGAGATCTCTCTATGAGAGTAATGTGACAAATATTTTAATCAAAATACTTATATCTTATTTAACTGATAGGCAACAATATGTTGAGGTCAAGGGTGCTAGGTCTAATCTTTATGCTAGTACGTCAGGGGTTCCCCAAGGATCAAATTTGGGACCTCTGCTGTTTCTGATTGCTATAAATGCCATATTATGTTCTGTGGGTAATTCAAAGGCCTTACTTTTTGCTGATGACCTTAAAATCTACATGGAAATTACTTCCTTGGAGGATTGCTTCTGTTTGCAAAGAGATCTGGAATGTGTGGTGAGCTGGTGTAAATTGCATCATTTTAGTTTTAATGAAAATAAGTGTTCCTCTATGTCTTTAACTCTTAATAAAAACGTAATTAAATATGCTTACACTATTAATGGTACGCAACTACAGGACTGCAAGCACGAAAAAGATTTGGGTGTCATGGTGGACTGTAATCTGGCTTTTACGGATCACATTGTGGATATGGTTAATAGGGCACATAAAACGATGGGATTTGTCATCAGGTCTACCAAGGGTTTCAGTGTTGAGTGTTGTATAAAATTGTTTGACAGTCTGGTGTTGCCGGTGTTGGAGTATTGTTGCATTATATGGTCTCCACAATATGAGGTGTGGACTGAGACCATTGAGGGCGTGCAACGTAAATTCCTAAAATACATGTTTTTTAAAAAGTATGGATATTATCCGAACCAAGGATTCAACCATCTGTTATTATTACAGGAATTCAACAGGCTATCTTTGGAGAATCGTCACACCAAAACCTGTCTCGTATATATGTATAAAATTTTAACCAACAAAATTAACTCTCCAGAAATACTTTCAATGCTTCCGTTTTTTGCCAACACTAATAACACCAGACAGAGAAAGACTTTTAATTTGGACTTTCCTAGGACGAATATTTTTAAAAATTCACCAATTTACAAAATGTGCAACTTCTTTAATATTTATGCGTGTGACTTGGATCTAGATTTAATTAGTTTAAAGAGGTTTTCAAAACTGATAAATGATAGATTGTACGCCTCTCAGATTCAATCATTAGCTTTATAACTTGATCTGTTTCTGGGTTAGATTATCACTATTTTTTTACTATTGTTCATTCTGATATTTGTGGATGGATAAGCTATATTGGTGTATTTACTTTATTCAAATTTATTAGATGTTAGTATTAGAATGGTATCTGTAATTGGCCTTTTGGCTGTTGATGCTGTTATTATGAATAAATAAATAAACAAAATGGGGCCCTGTATGATCCCTTGGGGCACACCTGTTTTTATTATTTCTGGAGAACTAGTGGTATTGTTCATCCTAGTATGTTGGCATCGGTTCGATAGATAGTTCTCGAAGACACTCAACACAGCGCCCCTCACTCCATAATGTTCTAGAACATAAGTATTTGTTTATGAGGCATTGTGTCGAACGCCTTAGCGATATCCATAAAGACTACAATTGTTTTTATACTGTCATTTAGATTTTAGGTGATCTCTGATGTAAGTTGTTGTATAGCATCAGTGGTACTAAATCCCTCGGTGAAGCCATATTGGCTTGTGGAGGGAATTTTGTTACTTTTAAAGGAGCCAACAGTCTACAAATACATTTTTAACTTTATTAATATTAATTTAAATTTATTCACATAATTTGAAAAGAAAAAAAAAAGAGGAAAAAGAGAAAAAGAATAAGAAGAATTCTCTACACCTAATATGCAATATATTAACCCAAAACTGAGACAAATCGCTCATAATTATCTACTATGATATACTTAACAATTTTGACAAGTTTTTTAGTTTTAATACATCGATTTTTTTTAGGTAATAAATTATATAGTTTAGGACCCAAATATTTCATTGATCTTTTCCCAAATTCACTAAAGCCCATGGTAATAATTAGTTGTTTATCTATATTTATTCTCGTATTATGGATAGGTATGGTGTATTTCATATCTAATCCTGAATGAACGAAACAGCAGATCATAGTGCAGAACAAAGTTCTCACTTTTACCAAGGCTCCGCTGTAAATACATCGGCTGGGATACAAATATGTTTTTTTTTAAATTGTTTTTAATAATTTATTTCTAATTATCTGGAGAGGATTTAAAGATAATGCCTACTGGCCCATACCAGTATGCTATATCTCAATATTGACTCCAGCAAACTTCGGTATAGTGTTATTAACATATTTCTGTTCATTGCATTTCTAAGTGTGTAAAAATTATACACGTTTGGCAAGAAACCTTTATCCATACGATTTTAATGCGATAAAAGAGCACGTCAAATGCGAGACCTAAAGTTAAAAAGAAAAAGAGACGGAATTCCCCTGGTTTCCCTTACTCCCCTTCCATTCAGCAACAAACGCGCGGACGCTCTCGCATAGGACGACCTTCGTTGGCGACGAAGACCACCGATGCACATCGACGAAGCTTCTGTATTACGGCGTTGCCAAACTTGGTGAAAATTCATCAAATCAGGTGGTTTTGAGAAGATTTTGCTGATTGGTGAAATAAACTCTCGTCTGAAACTTTATCTGGAATATTGTACTCTAAAAGGCAAACAAACGAAAATAACAAACATTGCTTTTGTTACAATATTCCAGATAAGCCTTTGGTTAAACGTTCTGCATTCATTTATTAGTAATTGATAAAGTAGTTGTAAAAATATCGTATTCAGTTTAAATTTTTATAGAACAGGTATGTCATGTTAAGTTAGAGTTAAGTTTGCAATGCTAAACAGTTAATGTTTTTGTTCCATTGAATACATACAACCATTCTTATTTTATTTTTATTTTTGAATTAAGTTTTAATGAGATTTGGGTGGAAATTATTATTAATTATTAAATTTTTTGTAACCAATTTGTTAAAAAAAAAACGTAGCTGCCGATAAAATCTAGTGAAATCTGACAAATTTTCAGTTCGCAGAATCTGGTGAAATCTGACAATGGTCTGGCAACACTGTAAGCGCATTAGAAACAGGTCAAACAGGTTATTTTATTTTGCCTCATTTCCACACAGCCTCTTGTTCGTGAAATACTAGCTGGTTGTTATCTAAGAAAATAAAAATGTATTCTCGTGAACAAAAAATTAATATTATTAAATGGTACTTAAGGGCTGATAGTGCCGATGAAGTTGTTGGTCGATTTGCATTTTGTTATCCAGATCAGCCGGGCCCAAAGAGAAAAACAATTTTAAACGGCGGATGGAGTTTTGTGAGGGTATAAGAGAGAAAATAGATGAAAATGAAGAATTCTTAAACAAAAAATTCTGTTTACAGATGAATCATCATTTTCTCTTCACGGCCATCATAATCCTTCAGTCGCCAGATATTGGTCGCGGGAAAATAAACATTTAAGCGTGCCATTAAGCACACAATATCCTCAAAAATTAAATATTTGGGCCGGAATTTTGGGCGATAATATTGTAGGACCCTTTGTTATTAATGGCAACTTAAATGGGAAACGATATTTGCAATTGTTGCAACAGAAAATTATACCAGCTGTTCGGAACGTTAATGTTAATTTCGAAGAAATTTGGTTTCAGCAAGATGGCTGTCCCGCGCATAATGCGAGAGAAGTGGAGGAATTTTTAACAACAGTTTTTCCTGGACGTCTCATTTCCACTAGAGGTACCATACCCTGGCCAGCAAGGTCGCTAGATTTGACTCCCCTCGACTTTTTTTTTCTGGGGGGCCACTTGACTCAACTTATTTACAGGTATCCACATGAGAGACCTGCAAATTTAGATGAGTTAAGGGCAAAAATTTTTGACTTTGCTAACTCCGTAACACCGGACATGTTCGTGAATGTTAGGACATAATTTTATGACCGGCTGGGTTATTGTGAAGCCCAAAATGGTAATGTCTGAACATTTATTGAAATAATTTTTGTTTTGTTTATTTTATTAGAGTCTTTAATTTTATTAACTCTTAAGAATGTTTGGGAGTTTATTTTTATTTTTTAGAATACCGGTTTTTGTTTCAGGCCTAAGGCTTATAAATAATCAATAATTTTTAAATCACTGTTGTATTTTCGGATAGAACAGTGATTAAAAGTAACTAAGAAACAAAGAAAATATCGTAAAAATCTTAAAAATGAAGATTGCCAGAAATAATCTGTCCTCAGCGACTTGTCCCTTACTACTTAACTCGAATCGGATCGGACGGTCGACGGTGAACGCCGAGTCATGATACCATTACTGAAATAGTATCATGACGCCGAGTGACCATGCCTTGCTGGAAGGGGAAAGCTAGGCAAGGAATGGCATACGTTGTGTCTCTTTTTACCTTTAGGTCTCGTATATAACGTACTGTTTTATCGCATTACAATCGTATGGATAAAGGTTTCTTGCCAGACGTGTATGTACAGTGTATAAAGACATTACCTTATTTTACCTTGGAAATTATTGAATATTTATATTTATGCCTTGGTATTTTATGCCTTGGTATGATATACTAGCTATTTATGATACGATAATAATATCAGTTCGAATTTTGGTCCATTTCTGAGTAGTGGGTGTTTGACTAGGTTAGGGAAACATCTTTCAAAGGCTCTGGTTGTTTAGTTTACAACCAGAGCCTTTGAAAGATGTTGTCTTCGTAGATTTTAATGTTTGGACTCTCTTTTAATCACTCAGGAAAATGCTCACAAGCTTTTCTTTGATCTAAAAGTTAATAAAAACTTAACAATTTGTTCGACACAAATGTAATATTGACTATTTATTATTCTAAACCAATTGCTTGCAATACCTACCTCTAAAAATTAAAGATCCCAAGAGTCATCTAATGTATATTGTAACTCATTTGTCTAATGATGTTTAGGTATATTATTTCATTTTGTGTTCTTCGCCTTTCGAGGAGATTTCGTGTTTTCATTCATTATTATTAAGTACCAGGCACATATGATTTTGACAGTTAGACAGGTTCTATCAAATCCACGTTCCCAAGAAATGGTTCCCTGCCGATTTTTAAGGCATATTTACCGGTTGATTGACAAATATGGTCTGCCTTATTCGGCCTTTTCTTCACCTCCTGTTCGTTATCTATAACCGGGTTCCCAGTACCAGTGTGTTGACGCCCTATTTTCGACGTAAAATAATTTTCCTATACACTTGGGCAACCACCCATATTTCGCTACCTAGTTGAAAACCACTTTATGCCTTTTGCCAGTACTTAATTTCTATTCTCAGGTATATTAAATATAATTAAATGAATGTAAGCCACATCAGTGATGTTTTAATAAAATAATTGAAATGCAGCTTTTTTATAGTGGCTAAATTTATTCGCTTATTTTTTTAATATGACCTCGTATCTACAGCGCGAGACAATCAGACCTTGCACATTAAAAGAAAATGATACTGGTATTATTAATTAGACACTATCCATTTTTTTCAGTGTATCAACTTTCCTAGAATATTATATTTTACTAGCCAGTCAACAATTTATGGAATAAAATATATTTAATTAGCAATGATCTTTTCTGCAGTGAATTAACTAAATAAAATACGAAGTATGATAGCACTAATTATTTAATGGAATACTCTTTTAATTATTTATTAGGTACTACAGCAGTAAATGTTTCCCAATATACAGGCACTCTACGCCTCATTATTTAAATTAAACATACTATCTAAATTTAGCACTGGATTATTTTACTGAAATACTCATGAATTTCTTGCCAACAGGCAACGATAAATGTTTTCAAATATACAAGCAATCTACACATTATGATTTAAAACTAAATTTACTCTCTAACTTGAGCACCGAAATGTTTTACTGAAATACTCATGAATTTCTCGCAGACAGACAACGATAAATGTTTTCAAATCTATCAGCACTCTACACATTATGACTTAACCTAAACTTACTGTCTATCGCTTAATGTTCACCCGGAACCTGCTACTGAAACCTTCATTGCTTCTGTTCGACCACTTTTCCTCGACGGCTGACGAAATCCTACGAGTCTTTACACTACCGACATGATTTTACTTATTTACTTAGTTATTTCCACGAGCCCTTAAACTGAAAGGCACTACTTTCGGTTTGGTCACAACTAAGACCATATTACCGACTAGAAAATTAAAATTTTAAATTTTAAACTTTTTAACTAACTTTCGGAATAGCGACCCGCTGTAACTGATATTTCTTAAAAAAATTTGGGTTTGGCCATTATGATCTACTGCAACTGGATTTGAGAATAAGACTGATTTTTTCTTCTATAAGGTGATGCTTTTATAGCAGGATTTTTACGCATTTTGTCCCCCACAAAAATCTAGAATTTGTACACCTGCATCGGTTCACGTGCGATGTTACGTCATTTGCCCTTATTTCGGTGAAAACACGATTCGAGTTCTAATTGATTTTATTTTTCCATCTCTCCGAAGCTTTCGGTATTTTTCCATACCGAGCTTGAAATTTTTGATCACACATTTTTGTGTTCTAAAATGTTCGATCTGTTCTTTTATTTTAATTCGCTCAACTTAGAAAAGTTGTATTCTGTCCGCCCCTTGGCCAATGAGAATCTCATAGACAATAGTTGGGGAACCTGGGGTTGTTAGCCTGGCGATTTCGTATGGCTATTTCTTGATGTTAGTTTTTCGAGTATCGCGATAACATGCAATTTAAAATTTTTAACGCACGTTTTTCCGGGTGTTTAGAATCGGATCCCATATTCGAGTGAGGTTAGCCTTTCGGTTTTATGATGAAAGTCACTTTAATGGTAACTGGCTTTATTAATATGTATTTTTATTTTGTGCGGAACGAGTTTAAATGCTTTTAGCTTACGCGTCCTTTAGGTAAAATAATTATCTCTCAGTTTTGGCGATTTCAGTTTTTCTTCGTGAAAGCTAAACTTCAATTTGTTTATAATTTATGTTAAATAAAAATAACTTTTGTATTCTTAATTGAACGTTTTTCCCTGGCTTACATTCGGGGCGTAATTTAATAATTAAAATTAAATTAAGATTTTTTTGTTTATATAATTTTTTTTAAACAAATTGTTGAGACATTTCTTAAAATAAATCGGGTACCCTTGTCCCGACCATTACACTAGCTCTCCACACTATTACTGGCTGCCGTTCGCTCTATTAGTAAGTTTGTTAAATTTGTTTAGGAAACGTTGCCATACGGTCAGCATATTTTCTAATATAAATTCTCGAGTGGAGGCTCAGTTCGGCAAACTTTGTCTAACACCGATTCCATTCATCCAGTTACCATGTACCTATAGAGGCGCGGTCCCCTCTGGATGTCCTGATGAAACCCGAACCTTAACTGGCGCTGAGATCCGCATCTGGAGAAGTTATATCTGTTTGACTCTCCCAAACTAAATAAACTTCTGCCCCGATTCCTATATGCAAGGAAACTTGCGATGTTTCGCTAGTCAGATATGTGCCTTTCAGGTTGCATATATAGTTGGGGGAGATGGACAGAAACACTCAAGATGTTAAAAAACAATGCTACAAAATTTTAGCAAAAACTTACCAGACTTGCTCCTTAATATTAAGATAAATTGAATATTTCAAATTGACGTTGTTTAGCATGAGATAGAAGGAATAATATGATTCTGGTGGATAAACATCAATAGAAGTCAAGGATTTAAAAAAATAATAATCTATATTAAATAATAGAATATCTTGTGGGGTCAAACTCTGAATAGAAAAATGCTCCCTTAAATTTGGAAATCTCAACTAGTATTGTAAAACGGAAAATGGGTTGATCTACGTTCATTTCCGTATAACTAAGGTTACATTTGGATACAGAACAGATGGAATGAAGCAACTGACTAGGTGGAGGAGAAAGGTCGTTGCTCATGGCTTCTAGGTAAAATATTTTCATAACAATAGGGTGTCAAGTCAACACACTGCGAACCTGGTTTTTAAAGGAAATGAACAGGAATTGAAGGAAAGGTGCAATCGGCGTTCATTTCTCAATTGTACATTTCCAGGCTCGTAAATTTCTTATCGAAACTGCTAAGAAGATTAAACAATTAATTTACATTATTTGTTGGCTCGTATCTTGCATACGCATGTAGTATATATGCATTTATTCATTTAACAATAGCTATATTTTACCGATATGATTTAGTGGAATATTTTGGTTTTTCTGAATCTCACATCCCAACTGAATTAAAGGTACCCACCCATAACATTTGAAAACTTTTATGTTTGTCTTTATAATTTGATATCCATGAAGCCTCGAGGTTGAAACATTACTAATAATAAAGTAGTCCACTTGATCAAAAAAAAATTATATGACTATTATTTTGTAACATGAAATCAATATCTCATTTTAATTTTATTTTTAGTCCTTTATTGGACTAGAGGGCATTGTAGTTACCAGCCATTCTGAAACCATGTGTTCGATTCTCCATGAGATGCCAAGATTGTTGGTAATTTAAAAATAAAATAATTAATATTTAAATACATTACTCCAAATATGGTATAAGAGAAAATGTTTTAATGGCTTACTGCTAGTGTCCGATTATAGTTAAGTTCAGATAGGACATAACATAATTTATAAAATTAAGGTTATTGATCAGAAGTCTCACCCAAAAAAAAGATGTAGCTCAATTGGCCGAAAATTGATAGATGGCGTAACCTAAAAATGAGATAGATAGCCCACTTGGCATAAAATGCTCAAGTTACTAAATAGGCCGGTTCCCCGAAAATGATATCCCTTCGCCAAATGAGGACAAGTGAGACAGTCATCATATATGCCACGCCCCAAAAATGGCATCGCTCATTTAGCGACAGGAGGTTAGGCTTATTTATTACGGAATTATTCTGTCAAGAGCCTTATTAATGTGAATGAAAATATTAATGATGGTCTTGTTTAAAGATGGACTCATATACATACTACATATGTACACTGTGGGCCAAATTAAATTGGAACCTTCTATAATGCTTAATAGCTTTTTTTATTTTCAAAGGATTTTTTATTATTTTTGGATATTTTATGGCCTAAGGTATTGGGATTAAAAATAACTTCGCAAAGAGGGCTTACTTCAGTGACGTAAATTAAAATTAAAAAAATATATATTTTAAAAATTGTAATTGTTCATGCTCGTAAGGACAATTTATGACTTGAAAATGCGTGTCGTCTAATTCCCAAATTTCCCCGAAGCAGTGGCAACCGCGCAAGGCAATCCAGGGAGCCCGCCTACAACTTGTCACCCCGGCGAGCATTCCTTCTTCTTCAACCAATCGTCGGCCAATGTGGTTAGGTTAGGATTAGGTCAATAAAAATACAGTCCACAGTTAGAAAGTTAATTAGTTTTTACTTTAGTACCTTTAGTCGACAAGAGAAAATACCTACGATAAAGATCGTACAGTAATTAAATTCAAAATTTCGGTTCACAACTGAAATAGGCCCGCTTTGCAAAGTTCTTTTTGAAAATAAAAAGCCATTAAGCATTAAAAAAAGGTACAATTTAACTTTTCCCAAAATTAAAGTATGAATTTTAATCTTGTTTATATTGTCACGACTAACAACCATCCGAACGTTTTTGTGCTACCCTATAGAACTAGCCGCCCCGCCGTGCCCCTCGCTTCTCTGTCTGTATGAATCATCGACCGGCCCGCTGCAAAGTTTCGGGATAGCTAGAATTATCTCGAAGGCCTCGTCGAGATCATATAGAGTGGCCTCGGAATACTTCCCGAATATTCGTGATGGATTTGAGATTATATATAAGCAGACCTAAGTCGGATAGTCAGTTAGTTCAGTTAATCATTGAGTGTTGAATAGATATTAGTGGTAAAGTTATAAGACTAGTTTAGTGAGTTAAATTGTATACAGTTGTAGTGAATAAAGAGAGTATTAGTTGAAAATAGCAAAGTTGTAATTCTGTTAAGAACCCACGGGAAAAACGTAACATTTGGTGTCAGAAGTGGGATTGTGAAGGGACCGGACTTGCGAAGTATTTTTCGAGGAAAGAAGAGGTACAAGTACGTCAACGAGATCGTTGATTGGTGGATTCTGGTCAAAGTTTATAACATCCTATGGTCAATACGAGGCAACAAACGGCAGAATTGGAGCAAATTAATAAAATGTTGGCCGATTTCATGGAAAATCTAAATGCTGAGAGACAAATAGAACAAGACCGGCTGCAGAAAATTTTTCAAGATCAAGAAGATAAAAAGCAAGCGGATCGGGAAGAGGATGAACGTAGAAGGCAAGCGGATCGGGAAGAGGATGAACGTAAAAGGCAAGCAGAACAGGACCGGCTACAGAAAATTTTACAAGACCAAGAAAATAAAAGGCCAGCAGAACAGGACCGGCTGCAGAAAATTTTTCAAGATCAAGAAGATAAAAGGCAAGCAGAACAGGACCGGCTTCAGAAAATTTTGCAAGACCAGGAAGAGAAAAGACAAGCAGAACAGGACCGGCTTCAGAAAATTTTACAAGACCGGAAGAGAAAAGGCAAGCAGAGCAGAACCAGCTTCAGAAATGGATGCTGGATGTAATTGTAGGCGAGCAAGGAAAATTACAGAAAATATTGGACGGACAAAATGAGAAATTTGAAAAAGAAGTAAACAATATTCAAAAAGAAGTTGGAAATGTACAAAAAGAAGTTGGATATGTACAAAAAGAAGTTGGAAATGTACAAAAAGAAGTAGGAGACGTACAGAAAGAAGTGAAGAATCTACAAGCAGAATTTACCAGACTAAAACATCAAGCACCCACCGAGAGGGCATTCACCTCAGGACAAAACATCAAACCTCCAACGTACGACGGTCAAACATCCTGGACAATGTACAAAAGACAATTTGAAGCCGCTGCTGTTGCCAACGGTTGGAATAATGAAGAAATGGCTACATCACTAGTGGTAGCGCTTCGTGGATCTGCCCTGGAACTACTGCAGACCATTCCAATCAGCCAACAAGGGAAATATGACATCCTTGTAGCTGTCCTGGAGAGACGATTTGGAGACCAACACCGAAGACAACTGTATCAGGCACAAGTAAAGTCTCGGCATCAGAAGCCTGGTGAAAACCTGCAAGAATTTGAGGCAGACATTAGACGTCTCATTCAATTGGCCTACCCGGGAGCGACAGAGGAATTTCAAGAGGAACTTGCTGCCCAATATTTCGTGAATGGTATCAGAGATCCAGAAACTCAGAAAATGCTACGCCTAGCCAAATTTGATAACAGCAGTGAAGCTTTGGGTCGAGCCCTAGAAATCGAGGCGGCCTGTAACATCTCCAAGCCAAAAATCAGGGCCGTATCCATCCAGGAAGAAAAGGCGACAAACAGCTGTGAATTAAATGAGATGGGTGAAATTTTGAAGAAATTAACGGAAGTTCTTCAGGCCACGGCGAGATTCCGGGAGCCAATGGAAGATAGGCCACGTAACCGAAATACATCAAATCAGTGCTATAGATGTGGCAGGACTGGACATTTCAAAAGAGACTGCCGAGTACAACTACGGTCTAGATCTCCATCCAGAGACGCTAGGGCCCCCAAGTCAAATCAGGAAAACTTCAATTAGTCAACATTGCGGGGCGGGTGTTGGCTAAAGAAGATAAAGCTCCCAGGATCGTCTCCATAAAAAGCCTAGGAAAAGCCGCCGACAGTCTAACAATTACAGGAAAGATCAACGGAAGAGCCATAACAATTACTGTTGACACTGGTGCGGCGGTATCTTTGATAAGGTCCATCAGAGTAAATAGAGTAGAAGTTCTACCCATATCAAAGAATGTAGTTTTACGTACAGTTACCGGTGAAACAGCTGAAGTACTTGGGGAAATGGATATCGAACTTCAACTGGGACGAATTAAATTACACCACACAGTGTTAGTCGCCGACATCGAAGACGAATTTATTTTGGGGATGGATCTCATCGGTCAACATGGATTCTCTTTTGACAACAAGCTTAATCTTCTGAAGTTTGGCACCGAAGAGTTCATCCTTAACAAAACAGACGATGGCACACCGACTAAAGTGGTGGCGGCATGTACTGTCAGAATAAGCGGAAATACCGAGCAGATAATTTTTGGGAAATTGGAGAAGGATTTTGGAGGCTGCATCGGACTTATCCAACACCACGATTTGCCTTGCAAACACCTCGTAGGCAAAGCACTAGTCAAAACCGACGGCGAAATACCGATAAGGATAGCAAATATTTCATCCAATTCCATCAAAATCAATAAAGGAGATGTAATAGCCACTTGCGAGCCGGTGCAATGGGTAACCAGTTGCGAAACGCAGTCAGAAGTAACACCCTCAACATCACCTAAGGAACTCCTAGAACATTTCCAGAAGTCGTGGCAACATCTGTCTTCCGAAGAACTGAAGAGAGCTACACAATTTATCAAAGAGCAGAGCACAGCCTTTGAAAGGAAAAATGGCAATACTGGAAGAACGAACATCATAAAACATAAAATCGACACTGGAAGTGCTCACCCCATACGACAGCATCCTCGGAGGCTACCAGTGACGAAGCAGCAAGAGGTTACCACATTAGTCAACAAGATGCTTGACGATGGAATTATTGAGGAATCATCGAGCCCATGGTCGTCTCCTGTTGTCTTAGTCACTAAAAAAGATGGGACTACCAGATTCTGCGTGTACTATAGAAAGCTAAATGACGTCACCAAGAAAGACAGCTATCCACTTCCCAGGATTGATGACACGTTGACGACACTAGCAGGTTCTCATTGGTTCTCAACACTCGATTTAAAGAGCGGCTACTGGCAAGTAGGCATCGACGAACAAGATAAGGAAAAGACTGCCTTTTCTACCGGAAGTGGTTTATATCAGTTTAAAGTTATGCCCTTCGGATTATGCAATGCCCCCGCTACTTTTGAGCGTCTTATGGAGGTTGTTCTACGAGGCCTCACTTGGAAGACATGCCTGGTCTATCTTGATGATATAATGGTAATGGGAAAAACTTTCGAAGAGCACCTACAAAACTTGCATGAAGTTTTTACTAGAATCAAGAATGCTCAGCTCTTACTGAATCCAAAGAAATGTTTTCTTTTTCAACAAAAAGTTGAATTTCTCGGGCATGTTGTGTCATCAGAAGGAATCCAAACCGACCAACGGAAGATTACAGCAATCAAGGACTGGCCTCGTCCTCGCGACAAACATGAACTGCGGAGCTTCCTTGGACTATGTACTTACTACAGAAGATTTGTTGAAGGATTTGCAAATATAGCGGCACCTCTACATAAGCTCACTGAAGAACGAGCTAATTATAACTGGGATCATAACTGCGACTCTGCGTTCAGGAAATTAAAAGCGGCTCTATGTTCTAGTCCAATATTGGGATATCCGGAACAAAAGGGTAAATTTGTATTGGACACAGATGCAAGTAACACCGGCATCGGAGCAGTTTTATCGCAAGTACAAGCAGGGGAAGAGCGAGTTATCGAATACTACAGTCGAACACTTTCGAAACCTGAACGTAACTACTGTGTAACCCGAAAAGAGCTTTTGGCAATAGTACGGTCTGTTGAGCATTTCCATCAATATCTATATGGGCAAGAATTTCTGATAAGGACTGATCATGCAGCACTTAAATGGCTTTTGGATATGAAACAACCTGAAGGACAGGTAGCCAGGTGGCTTGAAAAGTTACAACAATATAACTTTAAGGTTAAGCACAGAGCAGGGAGATTGCATAATAATGCAGATGCTTTATCCAGAAGATCATGCGCGGATAATAATTGTAAGCATTGCCAAAGAGTAGATCAACGAGAAGGAATTACTCGGATTAGGCAAACGAAATTTGAGGTTGATCAGCAGTGGACCACAGAGCAACTTAAAAAGGATCAGCTTGAAGATAGTGAAATAGCACTATTGCTAACAGCTAAAGAAGAACATCAACCAAGACCAAGCTGGAGCGAGATATCAACTAAAGGACTTGCTTTTAAAACTCTGTGGGCTCAGTGGGACTCCCTGGTGGTGGAAAATGGACTTCTTAAACGAGCCTGGGAAAGCGCCGATGGAAAAGTAGTGAAGACACAGTTAGTGGTACCAAGAAGGAAGATATCGGAAGTTCTGGAAGAAGTTCATAATGGAAAGTCTGGTGCTCATCTCGGAGTGAACAAAACGATTGACAAGATGCGCGACAGATTTTACTGGGTCAACTACTGCCAAGATGTGAAATCGTGGTGTCGGCAGTGCTCAACCTGTGCCGCAAGCCAAGGACCCAAAACAAGATCTAGGGGCAAAATGAAACAGTATAATGTGGGCCTACCGTTTGAACGTATCGCCATTGACGTAGCTGGCCCTTTTCCAGAAACAAATAATGGTAACAAGTACATTTTAGTGGCAATTGACTACTTCAGTAAATGGCCTGAATTCTTTGCAATCCCCAATCAAGAAGCTGTTACCATAGCAGAGGTCCTTGTGAATAACCTATTCAGCAGATTTGGTGTTCCGTTAGAGCTGCACTCAGATCAAGGACGCAACTTCGAATCCAAGGTTTTCCAGAAAGTCTGTGATTTACTCAACATCCATAAAACACGGACTACCGCCTTACATCCACAATCAGACGGCATGGTTGAAAGGTTTAACAAGACCATTGAAGAACATTTGTCAAAGGTCGTAGATGAACATCAGAAGGATTGGGACCAACACATACCACTATTTTTAATGGCCTATCGATCAGCAGTCCATGACACGACAGGACTAACACCAGCCATGGTTTTATTTGGAAGAGAACTCCGCTTACCCTGCGACCTATTATTCGGAACGCCAGACAACCAGGATATGGAAATTCAAGACTACGCGGACTCCCTTAAGGAAAAGTTACTATACATCCATGAATTAGCCAGAGAAAACACGGAGAAAGCCAGTGACCGAATGAAGACACGATATGATCTCAAAGCTAATTCTATGGGATTTCAGATGAACGATAAAGTCTGGTTATATAATCCGCAGAGGAAGAAAGGAAGATCTCCCAAGATAACGCCAGTATGGGAAGGACCCTATACAGTCATCAAAAGAATTAATGACGTTGTGTATAGAATTCAGCGTAGTCCCAGAAGCAAACTGAAAGTTGTTCACCTCGACAGACTGAAAGCATACCACGGACATGCAGTATCTGATCGGGACGATCAGGTTTAAGAGGGAGGCAATGTCACGACTAACAACCATCCGAACGTTTTTGTGCTACCCTATAGAACTAGCCGCCCCGCCGTGCCCCTCGCTTCTCTGTCTGTATGAATCATCGACCGGACCGCTGCAAAGTTTCGGGATAGCTAGAATTATCTCGAAGGCCTCGTCGAGATCATATAGAGTGGCCTCGGAATACTTCCCGAATATTCGTGATAGATTTGAGATTATATATAAGCAGACCTAAGTCGGATAGTCAGTTAGTTCAGTTAATCATTGAGTGTTGAATAGATATTAGTGGTAAAGTTATAAGACTAGTTTAGTGAGTTAAATTGTATACAGTTGTAGTGAATAAAGAGAGTATTAGTTGAAAATAGCAAAGTTGTAATTCTGTTAAGAACCCACGGGAAAAACGTAACAATATTGACCTGGTTTTTTTAATGGTCAATATTCCGAACCCTTTCTAATCTGTTTTGCCCATTTTACATCTTTATTTCATTTGATCGATTTTTACAATGACCTGAAATACATTGGTTTTGATAAATACCCGCTTTTCTGTACGCCACTGAGGCAGGCCCTCTTGGCGAAGTTCTTTTTAATCCAAATACCTTAAGCCCTAACATATCCAAAAATAATAAAAAAATCCTTTGAAAGTTAAAAAGTTATTAAGCATTTAAAAAGGTTCCAATTTAATTATGCTCACAGTGTATGTCGTTTTTTTTTTAGGTTCATAAAAGGCGAACCTGCCCATAAACCTGAACATCATTACCAGTCGAATCGCAAAGCTGATATCAAACAACATTCAGTCAGGTCTTTGAAGTGTTCCTATGAAGCTCCAAGAAATGAAATATCTAAGCATGATCTCATCAACCACCAGATTAATCACCATGTTGAAGACACAAAAAGTTGGCATAAGTGCCCCTTTAAAACAATCTATAAAAGTAAATTTTCACAGCATTCCATAATTCATAAACCTGATGATGAAGTCCAGTGGTTTCATTGTTTAAAATGTTCATATAAAACAAATCGG
>MU190138.1:20569-45572 GCA_016904865.1 Pissodes strobi | reverse complement strand
AGAAAGTTATGATGTCATACTACCGGATTCACCAAATCAAGCGCTAAAACGACTCATTATCGAAATGATTTGAATCAGTTAGAATCTACTTTTAAATGCTCGGTCGGAATATATAACCCCCGCGTTATGCGGCAGTCTAAAATTACAATCAACACGCGCCACTAATAGCATTATGCCAAATAAGGCAATAACTTGGCAACCGTGTCGACCGTGAAGGCCACGCGCTTGTCCAGAAAGCTGTCACTTATACCGCCAAAATTACCCCCATAGACTATATGAAACATAGAACAATTTCCCTTGCGTGGGTAGAATCTACTCCGAGCTGAAATATTAT
The DNA here is from genome assembly GCA_016904865.1 of Pissodes strobi. NCBI lineage: Eukaryota > Metazoa > Arthropoda > Insecta > Coleoptera > Curculionidae > Pissodes > Pissodes strobi. The sequence continues at coordinate 45,238 of MU190138.1, read as the reverse complement.
CGAACTTTAATAATGGAGAGTCCGTGTAATACTGCGTCAATATGCAAGCATAGAGGGCTAAACATTGATACCATCCAATATAATCAGCAAATTCAAGCGTATGATAGCTAAATCCTACAATAAATGCAACGCGAATTAGAGTGGTTCTCGAGTCGATATCGACGGAGGGATCCGATGCGATTTCCACCGGTCGTGTAGTCTATGGTTTAAAACCGGAGTGACATGACATACTTCATACTTCTAACAAACGTCAATGTTTCATTCCCAAAATGAAAATATTCCGTAATCACCTAAGCAAAACAATATATTATCAAATATAAATCAAGGAGAAAATTACCACAGAATGACCATCAAGTGTACAAAAAGTAAGTTATAATTACAGTGTTAAATATCCCTAAATAACCTTAAAATATAACTCGGCATGTCCAAACTCCAATTACTCGGCTAATCTGTAAACAATCTATCACTGTTGTTTTATTTTAGACACAACCCTCCAAGAAAGGCTGAAATGCATTTCAGATGCCCAAAATACTTCGAATCAGCAATTAAAGATCCATAATTAGCAAGGTCGAAAACAGTGGATGGCCATCAAGGTGTATTACCGAACTGAAATAATGAAACCAAGCCAAATGATTAGAAGAAGGGTTTCTTTCTCCATTTAGACAGCATAATAGGACAAAACCCAGGGGAAAATACCAATATACAACGAAGCTTTGTGGTTCCAGCTGCAACAATATATCGTGTGTGTAAAGTTAATTCGTTCAAAAGAAAGCATGTGCATTTGATATATCAAGACATAAATATGAACTATTTGCTTTAGAATACCTAGTTTAATGGATTGGGTTCCATGCTTTTCCAATACTAGTCCTATTGTGGTGATTATCTAATTTTTGTAGTCTACTTTAATAAATAATATGATGTTTGATTCTTTTCCCTCCAGAAATAGATCAATTTTAGTCGACTATAGTCGACCACGTACGTAAATTTTTATTTTGGTCCTTCGCCATTTCGTCCAGAAACCAGGTGATAGTATAATATATAATCGTAGCCTGTTACAATCAGAGCCCGATAGTTCGCCTGACACTTTCCAGTATGAATCCTATCTATTGCTTAATTTCGAGCAAGCTATTGAATGCCTATATTGACTATATTTAACCTTTCAATTAATATAAATTTTAATATTATTGTAACAAGCAAATTTTGTAAAGGCGACACGCAACGTTCAAATAGGCGAGGACGTGACAACCCCGGCGTATAAGGCAGGGTCTACCTATGCCTTACTGACGAGTCCAATAGGTAGACCCGGGACGAAACGCAAAAATGGCGCAGCAGTGGAATCTAATCATGGCGTTATGTAATTATGATGACTATACTGGCGAAGCTTTAAGGTGTAAGGCGATTTTTCAGATATTTACGATAATAATAAACAAGTGTGTGCTAATTAATTAGTGATTATTGTAAAAATTGTGGCGTATTTCAACTGTGTTTATTGGCATTGGTGTTTAAAAGGCGTTTTTCAAGTGATTTCCTATGGAGGAAGGCGATTCGGCGATGGAAGACGAAACAGTCTCCATGGTACATAAGCTGTTGAAAGGCGGTTTAGCAGATTGTGGCGGCCGAAATGGCAAGGGCGGCGAAGCAAAAGGCGGCCTAAATGGTAAAGGCGACGAAACAAAGGGCGGCCGTTGATACTGGCGGTACCAAGGGCAACAAGAAGGGCGATTAGGGCGAAAAATCAGGTGAGAGCGTTCCTCAGGCGGTAGTAGAGCATGCTTGTAGCGATAGGGCGGACTCCGCTTGCAGTTTGGGCTGTATGGGGGCAAGGGCAGGCGGCGACCTTATTGACCCTTTCAATCCTGACAGCCGGGACTGTAACGTAGTCAGGTGGTTGAGCAAAATTGATCAGTTGGGCGATATTCATGAATGGTCGAACTATGAGAGAGCGTATTTTATGCAGGCGAAATTGCAAGGCGCAGCAAGGGGCTGGTTTAATCGGCTCGATGAATATGACCTCTCATGGGAAGACTGGAAGGCGGCTCTTAGGAAGGCGTTTCCTAGAGTGCATGACTTTGCTCAGCTGCTCAAGGAGATGATAGCGAGGGTTAAATTGGACGGCGAAACCATGACCCATTATTATCATGATAAAATGGCGTTGATCGAAAGGTGTGGGCTTTCAGGCACAAAGGCGCTTTCGTGTCTGATTGACAGTCTACCTCTCGACTTGCAGGCGAATGCGAGGGCATTTGGTTGCTCTTCCCCTGGCGACTTGAATACTGGCTTTCTTTCCTCTTTTGACAGATATCGGCGTCCATCAACCGATATTGTGGAAATGGAGGGGCAAGGAAGTCCAGTGTCATGCGCAGGCGAAGGCGACGAAGAATTTGCGGTCTTCTGAGGCGATTCTCAAATTGAGAGAGGCGTTTGGCGAAGTTTGGGTATCCAAGGCGTACTATTTCCAACTGCTGGCGCGGGCTGGCGTTTACAAGCAAGGCGTTTGCTGACTTTTTGGCGAGGCGAGGTGTAAAACACCGAGGGCGAAAGGTTAGGTTGAAAGGTGCATGCAAGTGAGTCTGACTGGCGAGGTGCAAAGGGTGAATGGTCAGGTTGAAAGGTGCATGCAAGTGAGTTTAACTGGCGAGTTGCAAATGGCGAATGCTCTGTTGGCGAAAGGCGAGAGCTATGGCGATTTAAGGTCCAAACTTCTTATTGAGATAGCAAAAGGCGAGTGACCTGACCTGACAAAGGCGTAATATAAAGGTGATATTCCATAAAAGGCGTAAGGTTGCAACCACAGGCGAAACCCTTTGGGTAGGCGATTTGGTGTTATGGCGAATGCTCAGATCGATAAGATCTGGTTGATTTAATTGCGAGTTAAATTAATGAGGGCATTAATTGTTGCAGGATGGCCGAATGTAACAAGCAAATTTTGTAAAGGCGACACGCAACGTTCAAATAGGCGAGGACGTGACAACCCCGGCGTATAAGGCAGGGTCTAACTATGCCTTACTGACGAGTCCAATAGGTAGACCCGGGACGAAACGCAAAAATGGCGCAGCAGTGGAATCTAATCATGGCGTTATGTAATTATGATGACTATACTGGCGAAGCTTTAAGGTGTAAGGCGGAAATATTAGTGGCTGTAATAATATTGGCGAAATAAAACATGTTACTAAAAACTAGTCGTTTACGTTATATCATAAGTTGAAGCTTCTATTTCTCGCAGTAGGATATAACCAATACCTCCTGAGGTATTGATATAACACCGTTTACTAATTACGGGAGATCATATTTTCTTCTTCCCATGGAAGCAGACGGAACATGCTATCCAGCTTTTTCTTTCTTCTTCTTCTGTGGTTAGTGACAGAATAACTGTGTACAATTAACTCTCTTACATGCATGCAGTCTATTGGCCGATTTATTGTAGAATAATTTACTTTCGGAAGGCTTGAAGTCTACAATTTTCCTGTCGTTAATGTCTTACTGTTCAAATATACACCATAGCTCGGCCGGATTAGAATCTCTAAAATAAGAAAGGTAGATTAATGCAGATGAACATTTTCGAAAGGTATATTATGATGATGTTAATTTCGACGGCTTTACTGCAATTAATGTTGACCCCAATGTTTCACATATTGTATAAATCGTACATAAAAGCGTATAGGTACCAAAATTCCAAGCAAATTATTCTGATTCAAATAATTGACGTTTGCTTATTTAGTTTAATTCATAGAAGAGAAAAATTATGGATTGTTAACGCTATATTTAACGGAATTTAATCGTTAAGTTCCGGAAATTAAATGTATTATGCGAAAAATTTGCACTATATAAGCGCGAAAAATTATTATAAAATTTCAGTATTTATTTCCCTATTATCGCCTAATTTAACGAACAAGTAATCAGAAACATGATGTCATTTTTGTTGAAAACGTTTGCTGTGCTGTTTATAGTTTTGGTAAGTGATTTATATGAGTATGAAAATTTTTTTCCTGATATGTCCTCATGCCATATGCACGGTGTTTTAGAATTAAAAGCTATTCATTAAATGATTTTAAGAAAAAAATATGTCATATTAACGTTGATCCGCAACCGCTTTATTTCTTAGATATGGGATGCTTAAATTTGCACAAAAATGGTGCATTTTCCTTATATTATGTTTGAGATCACCTTAGATACATACTAACTAGACCCAAAAACAAATCTTTTTCAAAAAAAAAATTGTTCTGTTTCAACCAAAGGTAAAGAACTGAAAAAATATTTACTCTTCAAAAATCATAGGCTCATAGCGGCATGTAAATAAACGCCACTGGTAGAAGTAGGACATTTTGTTTTTCAATAAAATTATTTTAAGGCTGCGATATAGTATACAAACTAGATTCAAAAAGCCGTCTCCAAGTTATTAAGGAAAAACTAGGTTTTTTTTACAATGTTTAACACCTTGCAACTCAAAAATAAAGCAGTCGCGAACCTACGATAATATCATCATCATCATCATATCTGGCTTTACAACCCCAGATGGGTTTTCGTCGACTCCACCCCACATTTCCATCTTTCTCTGTCCAGCATAATTTCCAGTCCATCTTGTAAGTTCATGGCTCTTAGATCTATTCCGATGTTGTCTGTCCATCTAAGCCGAGGTGGAGCCGATTTCCACACAAGCTTTACCATTCTTTCTTCCGGCATTCTTCTTACGTGGCCCGTCCACTGTAGTCTCTTGGCCTTTAGCTCATTTAGTATGTTACACCCTCATACAGTGCTTTGAGTTCTTGGTTGGTTTTTATACGGTATATTCCTGTTGTTGTTTATAGGTTTTATGATTGTACTGTATACGTGTAGTTTGGTTTTTCTGTTAAGTTCCCTTGATTTCATTAAATCCTGGAGAGCAAAAAGGCATCTATTTCCGGCTTGTATCCTGTTATTTATTTCCTCTATGATGTCGTTATTTTCACTTATGTTCGTGCCTAGGCCTAGATACTTAAATTATCTTGCCGCTTCAATAGAGAAGTTTTGCCCTGTTCTGTCTCTGTTAAGAACATTCCTCTTGAGGTACCTATATTTGGTCGTGTCCTCGTTTATTTTGAGGCCTAATGTTTCTGCTTCCTTTTCGAACCTTAGGAAGGCCTCTTTAACATTAATCCTGCTGTTGCTAATTATGTCCACATCATCGGCGAAGGCCAGTAGTAGGTTGGGTCCTTTCTGATGGAATATAGCCGTTAGTGTCTCAATCGTGGCTTTCCTAAGTGTATACTCTAAGGCTATATTGAAGAGTTGGGATGAAAGCGAGTCGCCTTGTCTAAGTCCATTGTTGATATCAAAGAAATCAGAGTAGCTCTCTCCCACCCTTATCTTATATCCTCTGTACACATCTTTACGTTTGGAAAGCCCAGTTCTTGCATTGCTTCCCACAACTTTGCTCTACATACTCTGTCGAATGCCTGTTTGAAATCAATAAACATCTGGTGGAGTTCCCTGTCAAATTTCCAGCATTTCTCCATTAATTGTCTAATGGTGAAAATTTGGACTATAGCGGACCTTTTAGGTCTAAACCCGCACTGGTAGTCCCCAACTATCTCCTCCGTATATGGTTCAATTCTCTCCCGCAGGATACTGGAGAGGACCTTATATCATGTATTTAGCAGTTCTACACAATAGTTTCAGCATTTCTTTTTGTCTCCCTTTTTATGGATAGAGACTATCACACCTTCCTTCCATGGTTCTGGTAGCATTTCGATGTTCCAAATGTTTTGGATGAGCTTATGTATCAGAGCTAGGCAGTGTTTCTCCACCATATTTTATACACTCGGCAGGTATGTCGTCGCTACCAGCAGAGTTGTTGTTTTTTTGTTTCTTTATGGCTTTGACTGTTTCGTATGTTGGGGCTGGTATTTCTATTTCCGCTGTCAATATGCTTATGCGTGTCGTATTTGTATTTACCTCTTCGTTGAGTAGTTCGCAAAAGTAGATCCTCCATGTGTTTAGGATCGCTCTTTCGTTGCTTATCAATTGTCCGTTGTTTGTCGAGAGGAAGTTTTCGGTTCTGGTTTGATATCCTGTTTTATGCTTTCTTTTATTTTGTTGTTTTGTCTGTTTTCCTCCATTTCTCTTATTGTATTCAAATGGTGGTCTCTTTTTCTTTTTTATTATTTTGCATGCTTCAGATCTTGGTTGTTTATACTCTTCTATGTTAGGTGCTGTTGGGTGTTGGAGCATTTTTCCCTGGTCATATTTCGTCTTTCCGTCGCTGTTTTACAATAATTGTCATCATACCACTTCCTTCTTTGTTTTCTCTTTTTATCGAGCACCTGACTGGCCACCCTAGTTACTTAGATGTTCTTCCAGAGCTCGTGTACGTTGTATCCCCGTTGCGGATCTTTTATTTCTTCAGTAATTAGTTTCTGGCATATTTCCTGTGTTTGTTCTGTCTTTAGTTTTTCCGTATTCCAGTTTATGTTGGTCTTCTTTTTCGTGTTTGGTTGGGTGGAGATTCTTACTTTAATCTTTGTTCTAACCAGAAAGTGGTCAGTATCTGCGTCTGCTCCCCTCTAGGCAGTTACTGCGTCTATTAAGACATGGTCTATTTGGTTTCTTGTTATTTTGTCGTTTGATATCCACGTTTCCATGTGTATGTTGTTGTGTAGCTTGCGACGAAATCTATAAGCCTAGTTCCATCGTTGTTACTTGTTTGATGGAGGTTGTGTTTACCTATGGTTGTTTGGAATGCTTCTTCTTTGCCAATTTTCGCATTGAAATCTCCCAGTAGAACCAGCATATCATGTTTTGGTATATTGGATATAAGATTTTCCGTTATAAAAGTTGTCTTTCATTAGTTCGTCCTTTTCCTGAACAGACGGAATAGTTGTACCACTATCATTTTAATCTTATGTGGCAGAGCCGCTCGTCCTTGGTCATTTTCGCTATATAATACTATAGAGTTTTTTATCCTTTGCGTTCCATTTCCTGTCCTAATTTCTTGGACTGCTGTTATGTCCATATTTCTGCTTTCTAGCTCTTCGACGGTACGGAAAGATGCTCCAGATCTAGTAGAGGCTGAGTAGGTTCCATGTTCCAAAATTCATTGTCTTTTTTCGTCCGAGTCCGAGGCTCGTGTGTCGTTTCCGTAACTATGTTTTTTTTCCAAGAAGGGATAGTTAGTCCCTCGCTTAACCGTCCTCTTTTATCCGAGCATGGGACCGGCTGCAGCACCACTGAGGTACTCAGTTCACCCAGCCGCCGTACAGTAGGCAGAGTTCGATAACGATAATATGACAGTTTAATATTAAGGTCCTTGAAGATTAACCCATTATCTAAAGAATTTCAAATTTTTAGGACATTTTAAATTTTTGAAAAAATATGATATAATTGTGTGTATTTTTAAGGGGACCGGCCAAGGACAATGGAATGGCGGCCCACCCATGGGCGGAGGACCGCAAGGTAATTTTTACGTTAATTTATTTTAGTCCATACAATATTACCAATTTGGCAACGTTCGGAATTATAATCAGTTTCTGATTCTATATTTTCAAATTACTTGCCACAACTTATCTCATTAAATCGCTGCTTATGGCTTGAAAAATTTACAAATTCTCAGATCCTCTCATTTTCCCATCTTAAAATTTTAGGAAAATTAATCTATTTATATACCACAAGAACTATACGCACTATGTTTCGGTGCCGTACGGAACAAGACCTGTTAGGTGATTTCACAGGTTAATAGAGATCTGCGTGTATTTTACCCGCCGTTTACCCGGTATTTGAAAGCATTTTGTTTATTGTAACTAGTTGCTACTTCTGTGCTCCTGTTACAGAGTAGCACTAGGGGTCCTTGTACCACCGACGTTTCTAGTATTTCCGGGGCGGAACCCGGAGCCCCCATGGAGCTGATGTCGTGTGAGACAGACGATGACGCTATATCCACAATATCAATCGACTCAGATTCAGGGCGATCCATAAGTGAGTCACGGACTCAACTTTATATGAATAAGCTGAGAAAGCACCCGAAATGTCCCCGTTGCATAGGGCTAATCCCGCTACTCACAAGTGCGAATAGCGGATCTAGACTCGATTATAAATCAACATTAGATACCGTCAAATCCCACCTTATGAGGGATCACAGTGCGGTCTTTAAAAGACCCGCCACAATTCAGCCCCGCATTGACTGTGGGAACAAGAAAATAACCATAAAGGATAATGCTAAACCTACGGGGGGGACAGATAGTTCACCTACTTTTACTAAAAAGCAGAAGTTAGGGAACATACAAGTACAAATAATAAATGAGCCAAAAAAAGATTCACCGCAAAAAATAGTCTCGAAAAAAGACACGCAAGAAGAGCAGCTCGACGACAACGATTCAGCCTTGAACGCTTCGAATTTCGAATCTGCGCACCTACTGCCCGAGGCGCAAGAAAAGGAGCCGTTTAAAACGCCATATAAAACCATTCCTTTTAAAAAGGGAATAAGGGCAGTTCAACAAGACGTTGGGGGAGAACAACCCCAAACTAAAATAACGCCCGTTCCTATAAGAAACCGATTCGCCCCGCTGTCCGACACGGAAGCAGAAGAGATAGACGATGCGAGTAGTAACGCCTCCTCGCAGGAGCCCAATGCACGCAGAGTCCAAAAAAAGACGAAAAACAACCCTAAAGCCACACCTAAGCCTACTCCCAAGAAAAAGCCGTCCTTGCCACCCCCGATCGTCATCAAAGGGGGCGCGCAAGATCATGCTGTCATTAGGCAAACCCTGCATGACATGCACGTCACAGATTTCTCTTTAAAATATACCAAGAATTCAGTAATTATCTACTGCACACAACTGAAAGATTGGGCTAACCTGAAACGACTCTTCGAAAGAGAAAAAGTAGAGTTCCACTCGTACGCGGAGGCGTCCCAAAAGACGCACGCCTTCGTGTTGCGAGGGCTAGATGGAGGCTTCCAAACAGAAGAAATCCGTAAACTTCTGTCCGAAGAGCATGGCCTAAACATAAAAGCTACATTCGAAATGAAAAAGACTAGAGTCCCTCTATACTTAATAGTCATGGACACCTCAGTAACCCTTAGGAAGTTAAACCAGGAAGTTAGACTGTTATCCCACGTCCGAATTTCCTGGGAAAATCGACGAGCCACAAAAACCACAATGCAGTGTAAAAGATGCCAAGGCCATGGGCATTCGATGACACACTGCCAGAGGGCCTGGGCGTGCTCCAAATGTGCTGGGGCGCATCAGATTACGGAGTGTAGCAGCAACGTAATAAGATGCGCCAACTGCGGTGGTGAACACCGAGCAATAAGTATACTTTGTCCTGTATATTTATTTAAAACTCAACAAACGCAGTCTCAAAATGCCCCCAAGAAGCAGGAGCTTAAACCAGCGCCACCCCCGTCCAACCCGGCTTGGCAGAAGAACAATAAAAACACCGCTTCAGAAGAGGCAGCCAACCATTTCAACAAGGAATTCCCGCCCTTGCGACGCCATCAACAAGTACCTAACAATGTAAATGACAATCAGGTTGGTCAAAGCCAGGTCAACCATAACATTAATGCTAATAATTCTCAAACAAATGTAAATTCTGTAACCATAGACCCCAATAATATAATTTCTAATTTTAATAGCTTACAGCACGCAGTTAACCGGGTAAACAGTCTGGTTAATTTTGCAGAGTTGATTCGAGCCCTAAACGATTATGCCTCTCTTAGAGTCCTGCAGAGGAAACAAATTCGAGGTCCTTCAGGCCTTGATGAAGTTTTTCTCGGAGGACTTCGAAGGGTATAATATATAATTGCAATAATGCCAATTAACGTTCTGTGTTGGAACTGCAATGGCATTCGCTCCAAACTCGGGGAATTTAAAAGTTTCATTTACGATCATCCTAACTTCCATATAATTTTTTTGTTAGAAACAAAAATTGATGCGAACTTTAGACTAAAATTTTACGATCAACATGTTCTGCGTTTTGATAGGCCCGATCGACGCGGAGGAGACGTGGCCTGTCTGATTCGCAGGTCAATCCGTTATAAGCACGTCCTCGGACTGAGGACCGTCATTGAGCACGTAGCTCTCGAGCTCGACGGTGGGCTGCGGATAGTCGGCGCATATTCACCTCCGGGTCTCCGCCTCCAGGAAGAAGATGTTCTTGCTCTGCTGCCTGCCGGCAAGAAGACGCTCCTGCTGGGGGATATTAACGCAACACACGCTAATTGGCGTGGGACTTCCAACAGGAGCGGACGCTTGCTATACAGGTTAGTGGAGCAAAACATTGACTTAGTCTACCATCAAACTCCCAATCCTACACATTATCACGACGCTTTTTCCAATCCATCGTTCCTGGATATTGCTCTTACTCGAGGAATAACCGCTGCCTCAACTCTCGTAGAGTTGAATGAGCTCAACTCGGATCACCTTCCAATCAAGATTAGCCTGTACACCAGGCTACAGTATGAACTGGAATCTATCCGCTCGTATAGAAATCTTGATTGGAGGGAGTTCCGGACGAGGCTCAATCAAGCGACGGTTATTCCAAGACAAATAGACTCTATCCCAGAACTTGAGAGCGAGGTGCAAGCTCTAGTCACCAACATCCAGCGCGTCAGAGACGCAATCTGTCCGATTGTCAGAAAACGGCCGTTTACTGACACTCTCCCTGAACCTATCCTAGACCTAATCACCTTCCGAAACCGTATCCGGCGTAGATGGCAACGTACAAGAGCAGAAAATGACCGGTTGCGTGTCACAGCGCTAACAGGGACGATCAAGGCTAAGATCTCTATCTACAGAAATGAGAAGTGGATGGCCTATATTAATACCATAGGCCGACACGACGGCTCGCTGTGGAAGCTCACCAGGCGGGTTCGCGGAGGCACCGCAATTTTTCCTGAAATACAACATCGTGGGGATGTATTTACGGACAATGCTGGGAAAGCGGAGGCCTTCGCGAGCTATCTGGGGGACGTCTTCAGCGAGACGCCGAATTCCACGCCATTTCACACCTATGTAGACACAGTAGTGGAAAGCTTTACATCCATTAAGTACCCGATTGCCCCTGCGGTGCTTGATAAGCTGCTAGTCACTCCTGCTGAAATCAGGAGATTTCTTCGTCGTCTGCCCGGAAACAAAGCCCCTGGCCCTGACGGTATTCCGTATATTCTTCTAAAGAATATGCCGAATAAGACCGTCATCCACTTAATGCACATCATAAATGCAATTTTACGCCTGCAACACTTTCCGCTCCCTTGGAAGAAAGCGGTGATAATACTGTTTCCTAAGCCGGGCAAGGATGCGAGGCTTACGTCCTCGTATCGGCCAATATCGTTGCTCGATTCGCTCGGCAAACTAACCGAAAAGCTCATCATGTCGAGGATTAGCAGTGTCGTTGAGAGTCTTCGGATTCTACCCCCGGAGCAGTTCGGTTTTCGCCGCGGTCATAGCACTACTATGCTCGCGGCGAAGGTCGCACAGGATGCTCTGAACGGCTTCAATGAGGCCAAGGCAACGGCATTGTTGCTACTCGACATTGAGAAAGCATTCGACAGGGTATGGCACAATGGGCTGATATATAAGCTTTTTGCTATCCATGGAATGCCTTTACATCTAGCATCCCTCATTGCGTCGTACCTTGCGAATCGCTCCTTTTCGGTTAACATTCATGGCGATACTTCGGGATCTAGACAGATCATGTCTGGAGTGCCCCAAGGAACAGTTTTGTCACCGCAACTATTCAGTCATTTTATAGCTGACTTCCCGTCTCATCCTGCAAATTCCTTTGCCCTGTACGCTGATGACACGGTGATATACTCACAGTCATCAGACGTGCAGGTAGCAAAACGGAATCTCGAACACCATCTCACCCTTCTAACCCCCTATTACAGGGATTGGAAAATAACCTTAAATGCGTCGAAAACAGAACTAGGTATATTGACACATAAGGGCCATATAGACCTGGCACCTATTACTGTAGGCAACGCGGCAATTAGGCCGATAGACCCCGTCAAATACCTAGGGATAGTTTTCGACCGAAAGCTCCTTTTTTCCAAGCACGTCGCGGCAATCAGGGCTAAAAACATAATTACCCGCAAAAGTTTGAATCAACTTATACGAACGAGATCATACTTAAGCCCGACTAACAAACTGACAATCTACAAATCAATAATAAGACCGACGTTACTATACGGAGCACCAGTTTGGTGCTCAGTAGCAAGAAGCCACCTCAAACATATACAGACGATACAAAACAGATACTTGCGGGCTGCTTTCTCCTTAACGCTACTCGATCGAGTTCGAGTCAGCGATCTACATAACATGGCCAGCATAGAGTATGTTGAACAATATGTCAACGATACAGCCTGTAAGTTCTTTAAATATGGCATCAGGAGATCAGAAGCGACCGCAGGTATCGCAGACCTAAGACATGACCCACGCCACAGACTGAAACATGGACCGCTATATAAGCACACGGATCTCTTTTATCAGGAACTTAGGCCACCATAAACGACTCAATATACAAATACAATTCACTAAAAATGAACAAATACTTGAACATGGATGTACTAACATACATACTACGAACCAGACAAGACCACTTCATCACTCTCGCCGCAGCCACCAAGCCGCGCGTGCTATCCCCTCCCCCAGGCAAGATTTACGTGTTCGGGGCGAACAATCGTATGTTATACCCTTCATGTATGGGCCTACATGAGCGCACCCATATACTACTATGTGCATTTATGTACATAGTCCTTGAATTGACTAATTAGTTATTGAGTTGTACATAGAATGTATATATTGTATATATTTGTGTTACATGTCTGTGCCGTCTGTATCGTGATAATATTAAGCAGGTTTTTTGGCTACTTTTTCCTGCGTTTAACACCAGCTTGAACCACCCCTGAAACACCCTCAACCAATCAATACAACACAACTCGTAAAACGAGAACACGCACTTCGATTACATTTATGACTAGCTTATAAGTATGGATACTGTTCTAAAAATGAATAAAGATTTGATTGATTGATTGATTGATTGATATACGCAAAAATAAATTTTACCGCGAATTATGACATAAAATAAACTGCCGCTAGTTGTGTGCAATGAGATTTCAGATAATTAAATGTATAAATCTACATATTTTAACCTAAATTATAACATATTTCTTCAAGTTTTCCATACTTCATCACACGCAAAGCTATCTATTCAGACTCGTAAAACTGCAAAAATATTGAATAATTTTAGAAGTGTTGCGATTTCTGCATGTGTCCATTTAACTGTGATTTTGTCGTATGAAGAGATCACGAGGTTTACAAATCTGCAGCCTAACAGCTATTCTTATTCTTCTTCATATGCCTCACCCGGTCCCCCAGACATTGCCGATTACTGTAGAGCGTGCTTCTCTATATTTTGTTAATCTGAAAAGCTCACCAGCTTCATGAACTCCTGTCCACTGTCTGATGTTTCTCAGCCACGACATCTGCCTTCTACAAACACCTCTTTTTCCTTTGAGAATGAGTTGTAAAAGGTGGTATTTTTCTCCACGCACTACGTGGCCCAGATAAGCAATTTTGTGACATTTTATTATTGTTAGCAATTGTCGTTCTGTTCTGGCTCTTTGCAAGACTTCTTAGTTGGTCAGCAGATCGGTCCAAGAAACCCGCAGCGTCCTTCGATGAATCCACATCTCTAATACCTCCAATCTATTAAACAGGGCTGCCTTTAAGGTCCAGCTTTCCACCCCATAGAGGAGAACGGACCAAATATAGCATCTCACCATGCCTTGTCGTAGCTTGAGATTGAGATCACTGTTAAATTCTTTTAAACGTCGTTCTTGCCACTTCTATACGTGCTTTGATCCCGATGTCAGGATCTAAGCTTTCCGTGATTATACTGCCCAAGTACTTGAACCGAGTTGCCCGCTCAATCAACGAGTCGTTGAGGCTCAGCCGAGCATTCTCATATCCCTCTCGGCTGAATACCATAACGTTAATGTTCAGTTCCTGCTCTACTCCAGCTGCACTTACTTTGTTAATTAACTGTTGGAGTTGCTATCACGGAAAATCAGGATATCATCTGCGTATCTAATTGTGTTCAGGAGGACGCCGCTTGACTTTCATTCCATATTCTGAGTCCTCTAAAAGATTTTATTTGAATAGAGGACACACCTTTTTGTGCATTTGTATTAAAGCTATGCTTTACCTTAAAGTAGATTTTTCAAGATGAAAATCAAAAAATCACTGATTCGGCAAAAGAAATTTTCACAAAAAAATATCAGCAAAATCGATTCTCATTTCTGGAATAAATTTCAAATAATCCGAATTATAGGCATGGATATTTTTTACACAAAAGCCTTCATTCAACCTAAAGGGCATGGAAGGAAATTGGGAAATACATGCTATGTATGTTTTTCCTGTTTAATCGCGCATCTAAAATAAAATTTTTCATTTAAAAATTTAATACACGAACACGGTAAGGGAGGTTGGATATCATAATTCCTTAAACATTTCCAGGAATGGGCGGTGGTAATGGCGGACAATGGGGCCCACCAGGAGGGGGTCAACCAGGAGGTGGCGGCCCAGGACAGTGGGGCGGCCCAGGACAGTGGGGCGGCCAGGGCGGAGGTCCACAATGGGGATCAACCAGTACGACACCCGCTACCTCTACTACGACAACGACCACCGCAGCCCCCCCTTGTCCACATCAGTGCAACACATAATCATCTGACTACGGAGAAGTTCTCCCGACGTATTTTGTCGATAATTTCCTCAATGTTTCTGTAATAATATAAATTAATACGGGTGTAGGTATTATTAGTAATGAAACTAGAGTAATTTTATACTTTTGAAATAAAATTTAAAACAATTTAAGAATTGGCGTATTTATTACTAATAAAAGTAAGTACAGTTGATTAGTTGATTTAGTTTATTTGCGCTCTATGTTTAAAATGTTTCGGCTCCATGCACTTGCTATAAATGCTTCAGTTTATTACTGACTTTATCCTTAATGCTCAGTTTTTGCGTCTCACTTTTAAATTTTTAATACTTGCCTAGTTACTTGCCTTTCATTATTAAATTAATTATTGGTTGTTATGTTATTTTTCATTTGTTCGTACTGATTAAATTCAAATCAACTGAATCAAATTAATTTCGAATTTATTTAAATAATTTTCTTTAGGGTAAAACGAGTACCATATTTCAGCTTTGGGATATTTCTTGCTTGTGCCGTCTACAAACCCGTGGCGCCTTATAAATAAGACCCACCCTACTCTCCGGCATTAGAGCTAGGACCTATTTGCACGCTTTGAAGACGACTCGTTCTAGCTTACGCATCTATACTTGCATATTCACTCAATTTAATTTATTATTTTTTTGATATTATTCACCCTCGGTCTCTTCTAAGCTGAGGTGAAGGTTTCGCGCCGATTAGAAGAAAGAAAAAGCGTGGCAACCAAGCGAGACATTGTCAACTGCCTGAATACCCCTTATAATTTGGAAAATAAAGTTGTTTTCGGTTTCGGAGTATGTTACTTCTCGAAAAGTGCTGCGTAAGAGAGCATGCCTTCGATCAGTAAATAATAGCCCCCGATATGTTTTGCGTGGCTGGAACTTGAACTTCTCTGTCGAATAGAATCTTGAAATAGAGAAATAGGGCTTACACGAGTGTAGTATGTTATGTATTACTTCTTTAGCAAACATGCTCATTACATAAAAATATATAAATAATAGCCTATAACCATAGATAAATATTAAGGGGGGAACCTATAACCTTACATTTTTGCTGTACAAATAAGCTAAGGCCAGTCCTCATCATAACCATATATTTAATACTCCAAATATATGATGATCATAGCAGCGAGTAGCGGATACATCGGTTGCAAAATTGTCCTGATTGGTCAGAGTTTTGTGCGGATTTTATGATTTGAATGAATGAAATGTTTTAAAGTGTGCTTTTGTGAAGTTAGATCAGTAAAGGCTATATTACTGATAGAATATAGATTAATTCCTTCTAAACAATTCTAGTTGGTAAGTTTTCCGTTAGGTTCACTTCGGAGTAAGTCTACTTAATAAAACGGTTCATGTTTTCCTTAATTCTAATTTAAAGATCACTAAAATATCCATCGCTCTCAAACGTTTCGACTGTCGTAAAATGTGTCACTTATTTCTGCTATTTTAAAAATAACGAAAAAGAAATTCCAATAAACACAATAACTGGTATTGTTCATAAAATAAATATAATCCAATTTAACAATCTAATTTCCTGTTATGAGGACCGCTTCAAAATATAGCATCAAATATGGCGGACTGACGTCATCTCAAAATTTGCGCTGTTAGAACCATATATTTAATACTCCTAAATATATGGTTAGAACGAGGCTTAACTTATTCTTGTTCACCTTGCCAGGGTCTCACCCCAACAAGGGTTTGGCTTTGCTGCAAGACAATTCGCCAGTACGATTTGAGGAGACCTCCAATAAGTCGGGCCTGTGCCCTTGGAGATTCCCGAGCTTTGCACAAATATAAGCTACTGAATTGCACAGACAAAAATGGTCCCACAGGGACATCCGGTCCCTCCCGGCCTGGATACCGGCGTGAATGGGTTTTCTTCTGGCTATAAACTATGAAGTGCACAGAATTGTTTCTGGCTAATGAGACACTAGCCGTGCAGTTCATTAGTACGGCACGTGTCTTATGCAAAGGGGCTTTACACAATGTAGATATAAGCAGTTGCTGTCAGAGAGACTTCCCATCTCCGCAGGGCCTACGCCCCGATCTCCTTCAGATCACGTAATCACGTGCAGGAATTTGGAAGCATCTTCGTAGGAATCGACCCTACATTAAGCGACCCACCCTAAACACTGTCCTAACCGGCCACAACTTCCCTTTTCGAACCGATGGGACCCCAACGCTTTCTGCCGTGAATCACGTGCACTTCCCGTGCGAAGTCAGGTTAGAACACCAGGCTTCCTTCCCACGTCCGAACACCACCAACTCCAAAACGGAAGTGGAGGCTTAACTTGAACTTTGAGTTGTAAACCCCCTTCAAGAAGGGGGCAGTTTGGCGCTGCTTCGAGGCAATTTGCCAGTACAGCCCCCGTCCGGGCTTAGTTAGAGCTGGGGAGCCTAGATAAATTACACCCTGGTTGGATCGACAGCCTTATTACGGGGTGACCGTGACATTGTTTGGCTCTGGGCCATGTCACGTCCAGCAGCACAGACAGAAGCCCCACCCTGGGTACTTCCTCTGGCTATAGACACTGAAGTAAGACGACGCTGGCAGGGACGTCCGCTTCTTCCTTCGGGAGACAAATCGGTCCCTGAGCGTTTGCCACACGTCGCCCAATATGGCGTCAGAAAAGGCCGCTACAACGCGATGTTACCTCTACCAAGGACTAAACGGAAGTCAGACGAGGCTTAATACAATAGAAGGCGCGTTCGGGATGCTCACGCCATCCACTCCGTGCATACCTAAAATGCTCCAGCCGTTCGGGTAAAGCTTTTCGTGCAAATGGAGTAGCTCTTTCAGCGTTCGGCTATTACGGAGTGGGGTAAAAAGAGTTTACTCCAAAAGTTCCACCTCGCAGAAGGAAAATTGTGGAGTGAGCCTGCGTAGTTTGAGAATCGAGCAAAAAGTGTCATTTTCGATTTTCATTTTGTTTCTTGTTTCTTGAGAATTTGAATTTTGTTTGGGTCATATGCACAAATTTTGTGGCCATGTGTAGTCCAAGATTATAAAAATATGGAAATAAGTAAATATCCGCATTGTCCTCTTGTAGACGAGGCAGGTAACCCTGTTATATTTAATGGGTCACAGGTACTACGTAACAAAAAATTGTAATTGAGCAAACATTGTGTCAGAATTCTCTTAAAAAACACTTTTCCTAATAATTAAAATTGAAAACAGAAAACAGCTGTCTCGAATCCGTCAGTAATCTGTCGTTCCCAGGTCCAACAACTCCGAATCGTTCGACTATACATATTTACTCCATACGCTCCAAGATTACGTGCACGAAAATCCACTGGTACTCCACTCCAACTCCATTTTAATACCCGAACCCAGCTAGAGAACCGCGTTCGAGCAACGCCTTCTAAAAATAGAAAGCTAGGTATCTAAATCTAAGATGGCGCCACGCTTAGGGAGCTCAATATGACAATGGAAAACGTATTAATGCATATATAAACTACTTTTGTTACAATATCACTGCAAAAAATACCTACTTACTTAAATTATTTTGGCCAGTTTAATTTAAAAAATCCTCCACATCACGTAAAAAATAGGTGCGATGATCGGAAAGACAATGTAGTAAACGTTAAGCCGCGTTCCCACTGGAATGATCATTATCGATCGATTCTGTTTATCGACTTGGTGTGTACGCGGCATTTACTGGGCATTGGCTGTTGCAACAATAAAAATTACAATTAAATTATAATTAAGTTTTTGACATGGGACGGAAATGTGCATTCGGATGGCAATGTGTAAACGGCTGTGACATCATAACCATGCGCAGTGATTTTATGAGGACTGTTCAAATATTTGTGCATGTCGATATAGGATATGTTTACACATCAATGTCTCGCTCGAGTACTAGAAGACTCGCTCATTTTTTTTTTCTTCATTTTGGGCATGCCTTGGGTTAAATTTGGTTAGTTTGGGTTGCCCTGGGGTTGGTTGCGCCCCCGTAGCGAGCAAAGCGAGCGAAGGACGATGCGTGAAGTTAAATAATAGTCAACGTTTCATTGGTCCCATTAGTTGCCGTACTGCGGCTAGCTCCACGTGTACGTCTACAATTTTATATTTGTCTAATACGGTCTTTACCATGATACAAAGAATACAAGATATGCTAAATCGCACTAGCGTCTCGCGCCATGGGGAGCCTTAGATCCCTACTTCTTCCGAACGGCACGGTTTAGGCGGTACATGCGTTGTTTAATGATGCGTTTCGGTTCGATTGTTTGATTCTTGCACGGTCCGGTTAGATGCAAGTGTAGCAAGCGAAGCGAGCGGAGGGCCATGCGTGAAGTGAAATATTAGTTTAATGCAGGGACGGATGGGACCCTACTGACTGGCCCGGGAAAGTTAACTTAAGGGGCCCCCCACCCTACGTAAAAACTGAGTGGTGTCAATGGTGTTTTCTATAAAATATTTGTTACCATAATACTTACATAGGATGAACAACATGTATTTATTTTTTGTAATTACACTTTTTTAATATTCACATTAAAAAAATATACTACATAGATATTAAAATAAATAAATCACTAAGTAAATGAAAGTAAGACTAAAGTAATTAAATTAAAAAAAACATGTTTATATATTGACCTATCTATAACTTATAAAAAATAAATACAAAATAATAAACTATTAGTACATGAAAGGTAGATAATATAGCATACACTTCATCTAAAGTCTAATTATGTTTTATAAAGTCTAATATGCATATGTAGAATCTAATATAAAGTGACTTTTTTAATAAGATACTAGTAGCAGCGAGAACATCAATCACATTTTGATTATCCACACGATTAAGACAATAATTCATCCAAGGAAATTAAACGATAAAAACCTAGGATTTCGATGCATAGGCATCCCAAAAGCGCATTGTCATTAAGCCACTTCAATTAATAAAATTCCCAATTATTCAAAGAGAATTAAAAATAAATGCGTGCGACGCTTAATCCCATCAACCAATCCCAAAACAGTATGCTACGGAGCCGGAAACAGAGCCTTTTACCATCGGCCTTATCTTCACGCTAAATACAATTTGTTGAAAATCCAATCGTTTCGCAGCGCGGATTTATTTCAATTTCTCGATCGAGAGAACGTCGAAGCCTGGTCAGTCCGAATATCTACGAGGGTTATAGTGCGTAATTAACCTGCGATCACTAATTATTATTATTTTGTTCTTTTTTTGCTTTGTTTTCGAACAAAAATTAACTTTTAATTCTCCTTAATTAAAGTAACATTTAGTCATTAAAATTTCCTTTTCAACGAACTTTGAATTTTTTGGGCAATTTGTCGAGCCTAAGATGATTGATTTTATTTAATCAAATTCTAAAATTCAGATAGATCCGTTGATCTAAAATAAATCAGATTTTGGATCGAAATTCTATGAACTTTTAATTGACTGACGCAATAACGTTGTAGGTCGAACCAGTTTTATTATTATTCTCAGTTTTCACGATTTATGGCTTACATTGGATAACTGTAGATCAGATAACTACCAGTGTTGTTGCAGCCTAGCAGACTTTGCGTTATTTTTAATTGTTTTTTTTTATCCTGACCTTTGATATTTTCTCTACTCGACCAGATTGTTTATTATCTGTATGCTACCGGTAACTTGACCGTGGAGTAAATTATCACATGTTAAGGTCAGAGTCTGCAATTAATTGGTGGCTATAATAACGCTAGATCTAACTAGTTCTTATTATATATTGTTTTTGCGGCAGTTATCAACGAAGCTTAATTGAACTGAATAACCATAGTTCGTTAGTTATATGGCATACGTGACGGGTCATGATTTGAGGACCGTGAATTAGTCTTTATTTAGGTAATTACTCGATCTAATTGAACTTACCTATAACGAGAATTTATTTGCAGTATCGCTGGCTATCGACATATTTTACTGACGGTCTTTTTATTAATACTTTGAGCGATCGTCATTAATTACAACTGATTATTTCGGAATTTGTTTAGATTAAGCATGTGAATTATTTCACCGAGAAAACCTACGTTTTTTTGTTTAAGAATACAGTGTAACCATAAGAATTGATTTACTGAAATTTTCTCCAATTTAATCCTTCTTTTTCCTCGTGACCAGCTGTCATATTTTCTTATTAGGTAATAAAACCAATCCTTGTTTGTTTATTCACCTGTTTTATTTAATTAGAACTTAAGCGAATCTCCAACAGAACAGGCGGCACCGTAAGTATCTGTTTTTTGTCATTAGCGCTCAATAATTGAAACGTTCTTGATTATTTTTGAATACTTTTTGAATATTTGTTTACCTATTTCTTTGGTCATTTTTGATTAATTTTTGAATATTTGTCCTCATCGACTTTAGTTGTTTTCTTTGGTTAATTCAAGTACTTGCTTTATACCGACTTTGATTTTGATTAATTTTCGGGCAATTATTTTTTTTCCATTACTAATACTGACAAATTGCCGGTATAAAAATTTAATCTAATTTTCTAACTCATTTTAGTGTTATTGATCGTTTTCCCGGATAGAAATAAATAACGAATCTTTGGTATTCATTTATTTTGTCGCGAAGCTTAAGCTAAAACGAGTTCCATATTTCAATTTTGGGGTAATTTTTGCATGTGCCGTCTAAAAGCCCGTGGCGCCTTAAATAAATCAACCCGCACCCTACTCTCCGGCATTTGAGCTAGGGCCTAATTTATACGCTCGGCGACAGCTCGGTTTAGTTTACGCATTGACATACTTTATTTCTTTATTTCATTCAATATCTAATTTTTAAATTCTCGAAATTATTTTTTTTTGTTCCTTCGATTTGAGATTATTCACTCCCAGTTCCTTCTAGACTGGAGTGAAAGTTTGCGCCCATTAGAAGGACAGAAAGGGCGTGTTTGGCGCCCAACGTGGGACTTTTCGCATCGATATACGCTAGACAAAACAGGTCGTGACACGCTTTACAACAATTTCGAATTTGACTATATAAAGAAAAATAATTAGAGTGCTTCCCAAGCATAAAATTACCTTGAATTTAAATTAGTAGCAATAGACTTGACAACGACGCAGTCTGTAGCTTCAAAGAATCGATGACGTTTCGCCCGTGCCCCGTGCGCCACGCGCCTTTGGATTCACGGGAACCACCTAACTGAGATACATCTATTTTTCAGTACACACACTGCCCTTAATTTTTTAATAATCGTGTTATGATATGTTCCTGCGTTTAAAATAGGAATATTCGGTAATTATTTAGAATCGTTTCCTTTGGACCCACTATCCATCCATTAACTTAAGCATATACATACATGACATTCACTCACATAGCGGAATTGCTGCGTTGCCAGTTACAACTGTTTCGTTATTTGTTACATTTAATGCCATGTTTCTAACCTACCTATACTATATAATTTTTTATTTAAAATTAGATTTATGTGTGATTATTATAAGATTGACATTTCCTCCAAGTGAGAGAGTAATAATTATACACCGAGAGCCAAGAGTCAAGAGGCCTCAACAAGTTTTATTAACACGCGGTATTTAATTTTTGGCCCGTGGCCCATCTGTAGTTTGTAGCAGTAGGGGCCCCATGATACCCCACAGTAAGAGGCCCCTCGGGAAATTTCCCGTTCTCCCGGCCCTCCCATCCGCCGCTGGTTTAATGATAAAAAAAAATGTGTTAAGAGCCGTATTATAGTGGATATACAACAGCTTGCATGTGTTTCCGCGAACATATCCTATATCTAACCTCAAAATACGCGGCAAACGCATTCACAATAGATAGAATGGGATAGAATGAGTGTTCATTCGAATGATGAATGTTGAACGGTCTCCCTAGACGCAAGTGACCTGCGAGCTGATGCTTGGCTCCGCCTCTACTTGCGCAATATCATAACTTGTACTTGCGTCTATCCGGACCGTTTAAGTTTCGATCCCGCAGTTCCAACGTTATTATTGTTGTAATATGTTTTGAATGGTGGGTTATGGATGGAATATATTCGCGGAAACATATGCAAGCTGCTGTATATCAACTGTAATACGGCTCTTAACCCATTTTTTCTATCATTAAACTAATATTTCACCTTACGCATGTCATGGGGGGCTCAAGGTTAGAGTGTTCGAATGATAGAATGTGGAACAGTCTCCCTAAACGCAAGTGCGGATACTTGGCTCCGTCCCTACGTGCCCATAACCGCACTTTTTCTTCCTAACCGAGAGGAGCGGTGCGCGAAATTTCAGTTCATAGTGTACTTGTGAATGAGAGGCGCTTGATTGGCTAGCTACGTGAGGTAGCGCAAGTCTTCGCAATTTAAACAGTTGTGTTTGTGTCTAAGTCAGCAGATGGTCTAGGGGTCTGCATGGTTGGCCTTCACTTCGGCGACCCGGGTTTAAATCCCGTCGCTTTTGTTTTTTTTTTAAGTAAACAGTTTTTCTTCATTTTTGGGTTTTTCTTGGGTATGGCTTGGGTTAGCACTTGGTTAGTATCCTTTTCTTGAATCCCGGAGCGAGCGGAGGGCCATATATTTGCCAATTGCAGGTCTTTAAATGGCATGCATTCACAAGTGCACTACGAACTGAAATATCGCGAGCGGTGCTATAAGCGCTTTCTCCGATTGAAGACGGTATCAGGTGTCTTGTTTTGCCCCGCATGTATATGGTATCAAACGACTTGTTGCTAGGGAAATTATATTCACCTAAACAAACAAACAAAATAATGAAATATACAAATTGCCTGTTGAACCAGAGTATAACAAACCAACTGTTATACTCTGGTTGAACACTGGCATGTATGATTTGTTGTATTGTTGTGGCAGATGATTCATAACCAAAACCTAGAAATGACAAATGCAGATCTTGAATCTTCAGGGTTTGTTTTGTCAGTGACTGGACATCTAGGAGACTTGAAAGTTGGAGAAATAAATTTCCAGATACCAACTAGCCTGATGCTGTGGATTCTTTGGACCGGTTTTCCAGGGTGTAGACTGGTAGTAATCCATATTATTTATTGATGCTAACGAAGCTGAACATTAAAGAATGCTTATGAGTGATCTCGATGACATATATGTCAGAGCAGGGGAGAAATAAACTGTCCTGCTGTAGCAAATTTAACTTCTTGGTTATTCCTCTTCTAGGTAATGGATAGAACGATTTCGCCCTCGGGTCTCAGTGGGTACATTCCCACTAGTCCAATCTAATTCATTGCAATACTAGTAAGGCTTTTCAATAGGACATCGAGTAAGCTGGATCCTGAAATATGAAGAAGGAACCATCACACATTTGAGAAAAGCTTAGTAATCGAGATCTCTGATCAGTTTACGCTGAAATTGTTAACCGAACGCTTCACTCTTCTTCTCAGTCCGCACGTTACTTCGGTCATCATCCCCGAAGGGATGACTCTAGACCCAATCAGATCAATGCCATTAGGACGCTTGAAGAAACGACGACATGTTGAAAAAGGGCAGCGTCAGTCTACACAAAACAAAGAGGACGGTCATGAAAAGCTATGTAGCCCAATGCTGGAACTAAAATGACTCAGTAATAGGGCGCAAGACTGCTCCGTTCTCATCCGGGCTTGGGACCGGCAATGGCGGAGTTACGAATGCCGGACAAAATTAAGCAGACAGTGAAATGTGAGCGATAGGAAGCTTAAGCTAGAAGCATATTTGAATTGAAGGATCTCGATGACATACATGTCAAATTAGGGAGTGTTGTGTTGTAGCGACTTTGGCTTTGGTCCCAGAGGGTATACTCGCACTAGTCCAATCCAATTCATCGACTCTAATGAAGCTGATGACGAAAAGAAGCTGAAAATCGAAGAATATTGTGGATATTTACAATTCAATTTACAATTCAGGATGACTCTAGAGCCAATCGGAACAATACAATTAGAACTCTTGAAGAAACGGCGTCAGTCTACACATTTCGAACAAAATAAAGAGGACGGTCGAAGCTATGTAGCCCAATGCTGGAAATAAAATGACTCAGTAATAGGGCGGAAGACTGCCCCCC
>MU190138.1:0-19112 GCA_016904865.1 Pissodes strobi | reverse complement strand
GAAATATGGGCGATTGGAAGCTGAAGCTAGAAGCATAAGAATATTTGAATTGAAGGATCTCGATGACATGCATGTCAAATTAGGGAGTGTTGTGTTGTACCGACTTTGGCTTTGGTCCCAGTGGGTAAACTCGCACTAGTCCAATCCAATTCATCGACTCTAATGAAGCTGATGAAGAAAAGAAGCTGAAAATCGAGGAATATTGTGGATATTTACAATTCAATTTACAATTCAGGATGACTCTAGAGCCAATCGGAACAATGCAATTAGGACTCTTGAAGAAACGGCGTCAGTCTACACATTTTGAACAAAATAAAGAGGACGGTCGAAGCTATGTATCCCAATGCTGGAAATAAAATGACTAAGTAATAGGGCGGAAGACTGCCCCCCTCCTCCTTTCTCATCCGGGCTTGGGACCGGCAATGGCGGAGTTACGAATGCCGGACAAAATTAAGAAGACAGTGAAATATGGGCTATAGGAAGCTGAAACTAGAAGCATAAGAATATTTAAATTGAAAGATCTCGATGACATGCATGTCAAATTAGGGAGTGTTGTGTTGTACCGACTTTGGCTTTGGTCCCAGAGGGTAAACTCGCACTAGTGCAATCCAATTCATCGAATCTAATGAAGCTGGTGACGAAAAGAAGCTGAAAATTGAAGAATATTTACAATGCCATTTACAATTTAGTCAAATTTCATGTGGGATGCAAAGCTATTGAGGTCTTTCACTAAGGCATCGAGTAAACTGGACCTGCAAATGAAGAAGAATCATCTTAAATTTGAGACAAGCTTAATGATAGTCAATAGAGATATCTAATCAGTTTACACGAAAATCGCTACCCGAACGCTCCACTCTTCATCTCTGTCAGCAAGTCACTTCAGTCATCTTCCCCGTAGGTATGTGGGACGACTTTCGAGCCAATCGGAACCATGCCATTAGGACTCTTGAAGAAACGGCGACTTGAAACAGGGCGGCGTCGGTTACGAATGCCGGACAAAATTAAGAAGACAGTGAAATATGGGCGATAGGAAGCTGAAGCTAAAAGCATAAGAATATTTGAATTGAAGGATCTCGATGACATTCATGTCAAAGTAGGGAGTGTTGTGTTGTACCGACTTTGGCTTTGGTCCCAGAGGGTAAACTCGCACTAGTCCAATCCAATTCATTGACTATAATGAAGCTGATGACAAAAAGAAGCTGAAAATGGAAGAATATTTAGGATATTTACAATGCAATTTACAATTCGGTCAAATTTCATGTGGGATGCGAAGCTATTGAGGTATTTCACTAAGGCATCGCGTAAGCTGGATCCTGTAAAATGAAGAATAATCATCCATCTTAAATTTGAGACAAGCTTATAGTGATAGTCAATAGAGATCTCTGATCAGTTTACACTGAAATTGCTACCCGAACGCTCCACTCTTCATCTCTGTCAGCACGTCACTTCAGTCATCTTCCCCGTAGGTATGTGGGACGACTTTGGAGCCAATCGGAACCATGCCATTAGGACTCTTGAAGAAACGGCGACATGTTGAAAAGGGCGGCGTCGGTTACGAATGCGGGACAAAATTAAGCAGACAGTGATATGTGGGCGATAGGAAACTGAAGCTGAAGGATCTCGATGACATACATATCGTAGTAGGAAAGAAATAAACTATCCTGTTGTGTTGTAGCTACTTTGGCTTTGATCCCAGAGGGTAAACTCGCACTAGTCCAATCCAATTCATCGACTCTAATGAAGCTGATGACGAAAAGAAACTGAAAATGGAAGAATATTTTGAATATTTACAATGCAATTTACAATTCAGGATGACTCTAGAGCCAATCGGAGCAATGCCGTTAGGACTCTTGAAGGTCTCCCTTCTCCTTTCTCATCCGGGCTTGGGACCGGCAATGGCGGAGTTAAGACCACATTCAATTTTGCAACTTCATATAAATTGCCTTTTTAATGACAGTTATCACGTATTGCAGTTTATCTCAAGGATGGCCATGAACTAGCAATAAGACATAGAAAATAGCTCTTGATTAGTAGGCTATGAAAACGGAGCCATTTTGCCATCTTAATAATATAAAATAATAAAACATTTTGATATTGAATACAGTCCGGCCGAGCGTTTTAAGATCCTTTACACAAATAGTGCACTATGTAAAAATCGACCTCTCCTATTGGTCGATCCATCTCGTATTACAATATGTTTTCGTGATGCAATCAATTTCTGTCAAGAGCCCTCGTGGTGTAGAGGTTTAGATAGCTGGGTGTCATCTGGACGGCCCGGGTTCAAACCCCGTTGCTTCCTTTTATTTTTTTTTCAAGATTATGTTTCTAAACAGTTTTTTTTCTTGATTTTGGGTATGTCTTGGGTTAATTTGGGTTAGCACCTGGATAGTGTCATTTTCTTGAGCCTCCGTAGCGAGCGAAGCGAGCGGAGGGCCATGCGGATCGACCAATAGAAGAGGCCGATTTTTATATATTGCAGTATTTATGTAAAGGATCTTATAAAGCTCCGGAAGATTAGCCCGTTAATGGCTTTGGTTCCTAACGAGGAAGGACACGTCATAAATTTGTAGATGCGCTGTTGATAGAACTCCTCCGGGCCCAAGCAAGAGGAATAAGTGAAAAAGCAATGATTCAACTCGTACTCAACACAAAGAAAGATACCATCTCCAAAATTAATAATAATCATAATCAACAAAATTATATCAGGCGAAATGTCAAACTTGGCACGCACTTCTGCCTCTGCGCATGTTTAAGTATACGTTGATTAAAGTCAGCGTAAAATTTAGCAGCAGCTGAGTTTAAGCAGTTTGTCATCAGAGCTGCTGAACGCAAACGCTGTCTCAACTACTCAACTGTTGTCGTCTGGTGAACGCACCCATGGATAATTCCGATATACGCTAGCGTCTCGCTTTTGATTGGTCAAGACTATCCGTGACTTGCACCTCTCTAGACGCTATTTAAAAAGAAGAGAACCTATGACCTAACCAATGATTTATAATTTCTGATTTCTGCATTTACGTATATGGATTTCTGTTATTCTATTTCGGGGAAAAGGAAAAATAGAAGAGCGGTTCGGTTTGTGTAATGTAAAGTTTAAAGAGTTTCTCGGTTTAATAAGTTGCTTTTTTGAAAATAGACAGAAAAACATCATTGTAGGTTGGGGGGGGACCCAATAACAATGACCTAGTTGGGAATTATGGATATTTAGGCATTAAGTTTGGAACAGTTATTTGCTGCCAAAAAAAAACTTAAATTCCAAAGAAATAATTAGTATCTTCCTAAACAAAAATTTAGGCTATCGTCAAAAGAGAAATTAGCAGAATTGCTATTTGATTCTGTTTCTAAAACTGTTACCGTAAGTAAATCAGCATTATTTAGTTCTTTTATGTGATAACCCAACCTCTTAAGAGACATATTTCCTTGTAAGATTTTTGTAAACTTTTAATTTGTTTCTGTATTTTTTATTTTATTTTATTAAACATAATATTTGTTGTACACCAGTATAACATCCATATATAAAGGGTGTCTCAATAAGAACTGACTGTTTTGTTACTTGGATACAACGAAAAGCTAATGGAATATTTTGAATTTTATGCCTTTATTGTAAAACTAAAACATGGGAATTAGGTACGAAATATAATATATCTCAAATGACCACCTCGGCAAGTTCATGGATGAGTTTATATCAAGAAACATAACAAAATTTTATCACACTTGATATTTGGAGGTTTTGCTCTAGGTACTCTAGTTTTGCCAAATGTGTAGACGTCTAATTCAAGTCCACTTGCATTTTGATTGCAAATTGTAAAAGACACTATGTGCAGAACTTAGCTGGCATTCCAAAACTGCAATTATATGTGCTTCGATGTGTTATAAATGCTTCATTTTTGGAGCATCTCTGCTCCCCCCTATATTTTTATCAAAAACTGCAAACAGACCAAGCTTGTGTTAAAAATAATTTGTTTAAGTTTTATAAATTACAGTTATCATAGGTAGATCTAATGAGATTATTTTTTTCAGTGCCAAAGTCTGGACAGAAGCTTCTATTAGAAGTGATATACTGGATAAACCAGTTAAACAGATGATGGCATATAGACTATGCGAAGTTCACTTTGAGGAAAAGTATTTTTCTAAGATTACCTTTGTAAGAAAGCACTTGGTACCTGATGCAATTCCTACAATATTTGGTCAATATCTACAACGACTATTTGAGACAAGTCGAGATTCTTCTCAAGAACCACCAGAGAAAATCAAGATCCTTGCAGGTAAATCTTTATAACAATTATTCATTGACATAAAAAATTAAAGTAATAGTATTGTTTCTAATGGCACAAACTGCTACAGCTATTTCATTTGTTTAATTATTATGACTGACCTAGTTTGCGTTAGTTAGTATTTTCATTTCTTTTTTTAAATTTGGGTTAGTTTGAATTATCTCTAAACCATTTGGGTATAGTTTTGAATGTAAAGCTACTTTATATGGGAACAAAAAGAGTAAATTTTGGATGATTTAGGTTACTGCTATATCAAACTTTTTTCTGAAATTATCCTAAAACGTAAAACTATATTTTAGGAAAATCGGTGACATTGCAAACTTTGGTTAAGCTGAGTTATGGTTAATTTATTTATAAAGAGTTACCTAGTTGGGTTATTTTTAGTTTCTTCTATAAAATAAGCGAAAAACCGACCGAAGTTAATATGGAAAATAGGTTTATTTCTGCTTAAACTGGATTAGCTTTAGTTAATGAATATTATAAATAATATCAATTTTGCGAAATCCAACAAAAAAAAAACAAACGAATTAAATTGTCTCTTTTATGAACAATGTTGAAGCTAGTTTTATCAACATACTTTCTAACGATTTAACGAAAACTCATTTGCTTAAAACAGAGTGGCATTCTCTTTCTGTTCAGCTATACACCCTCTATGAGATCGCAGCTCCATCAAAGGAAACGTAACGATGACGTAAACCCGTGCAGATTAGCTCGATCTCTTTCTAGCATTTGGTCGGATATCGTGCTTAACGTGTTACGGCTTGTTTAAACAAATGCAAACGTCTTAATTTTTTAATTTTTCGACTAAAGATAGTTTAATTAAAGAGCAATCGCTGCCAAAAACTATAAATCCTTTGCAGTTATGTCCATTAAGCAAAATATTTTTATTAAACTTTGACGTATTATTTGAATTTTTAATAACATTAACACTTTTAGGTTTAAAATATTGTTCTATATATATTTTTTTATTGTCTTGATGTGAATTTTGATGATTTGAACTAACAGCTTTCCACTTGTTTAAGCAATAACTTTCTATATGCCTCTTTTTACAGAAATTACAAACCTGATTTTTGTGCCTACAAACAGAACGGTCATGACCAATTTTTCTGGAAGCTTTGCATGCTTTATTTGTATTTTCTGTGTAGGCTGCGGAACTAGTTGAGAGAATTTAGTGATTTTACTTTTTTTATGTTTTTAGACTGAGATTTATTTTGAAAAATTTAGTTTGATATAATGAAATTATAAGAAGAAGGTGTATAACTTACGGTTGATCAGCTTTTTGACGTTTGTATTTACCCCGATTGTTACAATCCTTTTTATTTGATGTTGAAGAAGAGGGCGATGAGGGCGATCGGTGTCTGCACATAACTGAACAAAAAACACTAGTTCTTGCATCTCAACACCCACTTTTCTTTTCAACCACTTCTGATGTAGTCTGTGCACAATTACACTGAATAAAACAATATATTCGGGATTGAAATATATTATATCGAAATGATTATAATGTCGGCTGTTCCCCGATTTTAGCGTCAGACACCACGAGTTTATATTAGAGTAATAATTATTAAACAATCGGAAAACAAACACAGAAAGAAGGACATCTTGACTGTGTGCGTTCAAGAAATGTACTAGTCATCCCGCCATTTACTTGATCCTGAGTATTATATAATAATTCTATATAAAAGGTGTATCATCGTTTTTGGTCATCGTTACGTAACTCGACGCCGGAAAGCCTGGCTATGGTGTGTTTGACGAGTCGCGTGTCGGATATAGGGTGTTTCACGAGTCGTGAACAGCAATACGTAATAAGCCACAGTAAAGGTACGAGCTATTGGAATCGTTCTACCGTAATCTATAAGCTTACATCCTACAAAAGAAATACTATTCAATCACAAAAGTGTTTATATTTATTTTATTTATCAACGTTCAAGGCATTTTACAATATGTTACATTTATAAAAGTAAATGAACATCTTACAATTACCAGAGTAAATTATCTCCTATTACAGTTAACTTATAAAATTTAAAACAAAATGTAAAGGGTACAACACTTCCAAACAACATCACACTATTTAATGACAGATTTTAGCCTAGATTTAAAAACAGTTACAGAAGAACAATTAAAGAAGTTAATATTATCAGAATTGGCATTCGCAGACCTGACCATTCTTGTCAGTGATTCATTTTGGCCGTAATTTGTATGATGGAAGGGGATGGAAAATAAGTGTTTGTTGCTGCCACGCCTTTCGTCCGCTCTCAAGTTAACCAATTCAAGAACTGAGGAGCAATCAATGCTAGCACACGTCCTCCGAGCTCCAAGGGCTGTGATCCCAAGAACGTCCTAATATCATCGTAAGTATATTCCTCACGAAGAAGACCCAGTCTAAAACCCACAACCCGAAGAAATTTGTTCTGTACTCTCTCAATTGCGTCAACATAAATCCTATAATTAGGTGACCATATTACAGAACAATATTCCAGAACAGACCTAACGAGAGAGCAGTACAGTATCTTAAGGGTATTAATAGAAAAATCTCCAGATGATCGGCACACAAATCCAAGCATTTTCAAAGCTTTTGAAAGAATGTCCTGGACATGAGAAGAGATTGACAATTTGACGTCAACCTCTATACCCAAGTCACGAATACTAGTAGTACTGTTAATATGTATGTCAGTTAACTCATAGTGGAATTTAAGTGGATCCCGGAGTCTTGAATCGACTTAAGTTGATTATAGAAGCCATAAGCGAAGCATGGAAGCATATCTGCCCTCTCAATCAAATCCTCAAACTCTCTTAGATAGCTATACGCAAGAACCGTAATAGGTATCTCCTTACCACGCCAGTATTTGTTAGTCTTATCACCTACAAAAAAACTCAACGCTTGCAAATATATCCATATAGGATTGTTACTTAAAGCCATATTTTTTAAAACAAATCTCATTGTCAATAACGTTCTTCTGAATTCCAAAGACATATCTCCACATTCTGACAACAGCACGTTAGTTGGAGTAGATTTTATACATCCTGACACTATTCTCAAGGCCATAAACTGGAGACTGTCCAGCTTCCTCCCTATCTAGTTTGACATAGAACTAAACAACTGCGCTCCGTTTTCAGAACGAGATCGAATGATGCCCTTATATATGTGATTGAGGATTGAGGACAAATCGCCTGCATAACATTGAGACCTTTCTTAACTTTGATCTGAATATCAGAAACTTGCTTATTCCACTCATATTTGAGCTCAGAGCAATGCCCAGGTATTTGGTATCCTGTACCCATGGGATAATATTATTGTGGATGACTGAAGGGAGTTGCTCGTGACTTATCCCAGGTCTGAAGAGGACCGCTTTAGACTTTCGAGAAGACAGCGAAAATCCATAATCGATAATCAACGATAATTTTATTTGGTGCTCCAAAGCATGTATAGAAAAAGCGACTACTCATGAACCAGATATAATCGAGACTCTGCGGGAGATAATATGTGACCTGAAAGACGAACTGGATCAGAAGAACCAGTACATAACAAGGCTGAAGCGAAGCTCCACATCATACCAAGAAGAAATCGCAGATGTAGAGAAAGCATACTTGGAAAAAATAGAATCCCAAAGAGGAAGGATCGAAACTATGACAGCTCACATTGACGAGCTCAAACGCTAGGTCAACTCAGACACATCAATGGAAGCAGGGACACAGACAGACAATAAAATCTCCTCACCTAAAGGAACGCAAACTTGCCACCAGCTGCCAACTCGCAATGAGAAAGGGATACAAACAGTTGGAGAGAAAACTCAATTAGCAAATGTAACCACCCAAACTGACACCTTATATGCCACGCATGCTGAATCTCAAACTGACCCAGATTCTCATCAACCCACACACCCTGCCGTCCGCGAAAACAACCAACCAAACCTGAAAAACAGTGCCACCAATGATCAGAATCTTAGGAGGCGCCAACTGCTCATAATCGGCAAAGAATTCCACACAAGAGGCTTAAGCATGTTGCTTAAGAGCAACTCCAACAGTAGTTGTGACATCAATTGCCAGTACGCGCGAAATGTCACTGTTGAAGACATAATAAATAAATATTCTGACTTGCTTCTGAAACTTACGAAGGAAGACTATATCTTGCTTTGTACCGGAATTAAGGATGCTTCTCTCGGAAGAGTGATTGGCCCCCGCATCTGGTCAAAACTGATGGATATCTCCAATGTATCTAATTTAATCATAATAGGTCCTGCATATGCCTCAAAGAGCCCAGTCCTCAACAACTTTATCTACGAACTTAACTCGAACATTCACAAGCACGTCCACAATGACACGAGCAACTCAGTATTTCTGAGTATGGACAATTTCACAACTGAAGAGGAAAAAAAATCGTTGTGCACACCAACCCTAAACGGGAAGCTTAAAATTACCCGGTTTTTATGGAATGAAGTTATAGCTCCACTGAGCTCCACCAGACCTAGGCAGCGGAGACACGTCAACGCATCAGTAAACCACGAGACAAATTTTTAAATTTATTCAACGAATCTGAATCAGATCATCCTCCGATATTGGAATTAACGTCGTCACACCCAAGTTACAGAGTCCATAACAAAAACCTTAACTCGATTTACTATCAGAATGTTCGGGGAATGCGCACTAAAGCACCGCAATTTATGATGTCCGTTGGTAACAGCGATTATGATTGCATCATGCTTACGGAGACGTGGCTCTCCCGGGATCACTTTTCATCAGAGTTTTTCACTGAAAATTACTCAGTGTTTCGCTGCGATCGCGACTATGACCAACTGGACTGCAGCCGAGGCGGTGGCGTCCTTATCGCCATCAAGTCGGAGTACCACTCGAGAACAGTTTCCGCTTTCAAGAGCCTTGACTATGAGAGCGTTTGGGTAGAAACAAACTTTGGTAGCAGCAAGGAAATTCTTTGCTGTGTTTACTTCCCTCCTGGATCAGCCCTCGACGCTTATAGTCACTTTACAAACAGCTGTGAAAGCGTAGCCAGCAAATATAACAACGCCAATTTTTTCATCTTCGGCGACTTCAACCTGCCTGGCGTGAGATGGCTCGAAGAAGAAGGCTATTTGACTCCGACGGGTATCCGTAATCCCATAGAGGAAGCTGTGATCGACTGTATGTACTTCTTGGAGCTCCAGCAACGCAACAATATTTCGAATGCACTGGGTAGAATATTGGACTTAGTATTTGTCAGCGATATAAGATACTCGAAAATAACCAAAAGCGAATTTTCACTAGTACAATGTGACGAACACCATTCCTCTCTAGAATTCCTCTTTGATAGCCACACGTTACAGTTTATAGACAATAAGATTAACATCACTTTGCACCAATTTCCAATGGCTGATTACCGAAAAGTAAATCTCTTCCTGAACAACGCCGACTGGTCATTCCTTGATAGCCAGGAAGATACAGACCTTTTGGTGCGACAATTCTACGACATTCTGCAAGAAGCGATCGACACACACGTTCCAACCAAAATAGTAACGAGTGGCAAATTCCCAAAATGGTACTCTCCTGCTTTAAAAAAGATGATAGCTCATAAGAATAAACTATATCGAAAATACAAGAGCTCTGGAAGCGAGTGTGACTATCAGATATACTCAAGTGTTCGCCGGGAAACCAAGTTTCACATTGAGCTTTGTTATGCCTCGCACATCGCATCCGCAGAACATATGATTCCGGAAAAACTCATTGAAAAAGGATTCTGGCATACCCAAAAGAATGCAAAACGATGGCAATTTCCTCGAAAGTCCTCAAGAAATAGCAAATGCCTTCGCTGCTCACTTCCAATCAAGTTATTCCGATCACACCGGGATTACTGTGGATCCTGAAATACACGAGAGTATTGTGCAGGGCAGCACGCTACTCCAGCATCAATTCACCATAGTCGAAGTTACATCGAAGCTCAAGGAGCTTGACTGCAGTAAAAACGCCGGCCCAGATGGAATTCCACCTTTCTTTTTAAATCGTTGTTTGCAGTCGCTTGCTGCACCAATCTGCACCATCTTCCAAAAAACATTCAACAAAGGAGTTTTCCCAACTTTCTGGAAGCATTCCACCCTTTTTCCCATTTACAAGTCCGGCGGTAGGACCGAAATCGGTAATTACAGAGGTGTATCAATGCTATCCACGTTGCCGAAGATTTTGGAATCAATTCTGACAGATGAGATCTTCCGTACCTACAAAAACTATATAACAGAAAATCAGCACGGTTTTTTCCAGGGGTGTTCAGCAAATTCCAACCTAGCGGTGTATCAAAATTTCCTAGTTACCTGTCTGGAGATGGGAAAGCAAGTCGATGTTATATACACGGACATATCTAAGGCGTTCGATAGTGTTTGCCGTGAGCTGCTTCTCATAAAGCTCTCAAAGATTGGAATTGGCTCTCACTACTTGAACTGGGTTGCAAGCTACCTGTCGGATCGTCGGCAGCGTGTACTCATGGGCGGGGCTACATCTAAGGAGATCCAGGTGTTGTCGGGTGTGCCTCAGGGGTCCCACATTGGTCCAGTTCTGTTTTCCCTATTTGTTAACGACATCTCGTCATGTTTTGAAGAATCGGACTTTCTTATGTACGCCGATGACCTAAAATTTTATAATATTGCGGAAACATCGTCCACCGGGCTCCAACAAGATCTGGAGCGCCTAGTTTTATAGTGCAAGAAAAACTGCCTAAAACTAAATGTCAAGAAATGTAAAAAAAGAGCTTTTACAAGGGGATGAATCAAATTGACCACAATTACACCATCGATAGTGAGACTCTGGAATTGATAACTGTCTTTAATGATCTAGGGGTGTTGTTTGACAAAGATCTGTCATTCACTTTACATGTGGATCAAATAGTTTCGAGAGGCTTGCGGCTGCTTGGATTTATAAAGAGGAACACTGCACTGATGACGGACACCAGGGCAATTACGACACTTTACAACTCTCTAGTGCGCAGTATACTTGAATACTGCAGCACCATTTGGTCCCCGCAGTACCAGTGTCACATATCTAGGCTCGAAAGGGTGCAGAATAAATTTGTTAAATATTTATTGTATAAACATCGTTTCCCCTATCGCGATTTGTCCTATGACACTAGACTCCTGCTCTGCGGTCTTAAATCGCTGCAAGCTAGACGAGAGAACCAGCTTCTGTTTTTTCTTCATAAACTGATCAACGGGAAGATTGATTGTGCCGATTTACTGAGACTCCTATACCTCAAGATACCAGCGAGAACTTTAAGACACCAACAACTGTTCCACCAACATTATCACCGAACCAACTACGGACAAAGAGCATTTGTGGATCGAATGGTTACAATGTACAACGACAAGTTTAACCACCTAGATATTTTTAACATAAGTCTCAACTCACTGAAGCGTATTGTGTCTTGACCTTTTTTTTATTCGTCTTACACGTTTTATTATCGAATATGTATTGAATGTTAAGTGTTGCAAATGTTTTATATAATGTCCTACGATTAATTGTTTTTTAACTCTTTTCGTACCATTTGGAGCTTTGCTCTGTGGTGTGCATGTAAGTACTAAATAAATAAAAATAAATAAATAAATAAATAATTTTTCCATAGATTCGTTTATCCTGTGAATAACAGAGGGTATGCCCTTACCTGTACACATAAGAGTCATATCATCTGCATACTGTATCAAAGAAACCTGGTCTGGTACCAAGTCATGCAATTCTTGAGTTTGAATATTGAATAGTAAGGAGCTTGACGGGGAACCCTGGTGTAGACCCCTACTGGAAAATCCAGGACCACTAATTTTGCCATCCTGTCCCTTGATGTACAATTTTTTACTAAACTTTATATCAAATACCAGATTTATCAAATGTACAGAGATCCCTAACGAGCACATCTTTTCATACAATTTGTAAATATTTACATTATCGTATGCCCTTGATATGTCTAAAAAAAAACTCCAACCGCAATCTGTCTCTTAGGAAAAGCCACAAGAACTCTAGATGTAAGGTATGTAAGGCATTCTAAACTTCTTTTTCCCAACCTAAACCCAAACTGTAATTTAGGAATTGTTTTCTCAGTTTCCAATCTCCACTCAATACGATTTTTTTATCATCATTTCCCAAATTTTAAGCAGACATGATGAGAGAGGCCTATAGTTCGACGCTATGTTTTTATCCTTGTTAGGTTTTAACAAGGGGCATATGAGAGTATCTCTCCATTCCTCAGGAGTATGACCTCCATCTAAGCAATCATTATAGATGCCCAGCAGGACCTTCTTTGCCCTGTCTGGAAGGGATTTTATCATAGAATATGACACCAGATCTATACCGGTCACAGAATCTTTCCAACTTCTAAGCACAGATTCCAACTCAAACAACCGAAACATCTCCACCGGTCCCTCCGGGGATTTCCGTTCAAAATTAGGATCACCCTGATAAACAGTTACATTTTCCAACAATTCACCAGCCACCTCCGGAGTTGGAAGTCTTGCCTTCAAATTATTCACAGAAGCATTAGAAAACTTCCTAACTATCTTCCAGACACTCCTTAGAGGAGTGTTTCTGTCTAAAGAAGCACAAAATTTACAGAAAGATTGCGTTCCGCACCATTTTTCCTGAGTAGTAAATGGAAATTTGTAAACATTGCAGTGAAAAGTACCACTTTAAAAAAAAATGTAAATTTATCCCAAACCCCTAAGGCAGTGACATTGTGTCCAATATATTTATTTAAAACATCATAATACAATGTTTACAATACATCTAAGAGGCTTCAGCCGATACTTCAGCTGCGTCACTACCAGCTTCATCTGCAGCATCTTCAGGTGAAGGTGTAGCTTCTGCGCCTCCATCAGCTGCTGCTGCAGCTACAGTGACGTCGGCGCCAGCTGAGGCTGAAGCTGCTACACTCGCAGTAGCTGCACCCACGTTAGCTGTTGTCATCTGAGGAACAGGTGCAGCTAGAAAAATTACATTTAATAAAATACAATAATTAATATCTACTTGGGATATTGGAACATTATCCTATATTAAATTCCAATCCCAAATAATGTAATAATGAATAACATTCTAAGGGTTTAAGAAACGTTCGTCCATAAAACTACAACGCATGGGTATGGCCTTCGAGAATGACGTCATAGTATGTCTTGACATTAGTGGCATTTTTACTGTCGACCATGTTTTGATTTTGTGCGTTTCACTTGTGTTGTTTCGATTTTTTTAAATATTTTTGGCTGCAAATTAACCATAAAATATTGTCAGGAGCAAAAAGTCGTCTAAAAATAAAAAAAAAAACAGGAAAACATAAAACCAAAATATAATAATATACAAAATATATCGCGTATCTTTAGTGACCTCGTAATAAAATAAATATGATTTGGTATATTTCCTGCCAGCATATTAAAACATTATTTTGCACTGACCGCAAACTATTACTGTTTCATGTCATGCTATAAATTAAACAATGACAAACCATCCAGTTATATTAATGTCTCTAGGTTTTAGGTAAACGTCACCAATGACGTCATACTTACTTTGTCATTTAGTATTTACCCAATAAAAAAAATCAGATGAATACTATAGATAGTGCCATCTAACGAGTAATTGTATTATTATTTAAAACATGAACCTTTTTGGAAACTTCATTTTTGCCTCGTGTCAACATTTGTTTCAAAAATAGTACTTTAGGCGCCATTGATAAAAAGTCAATGTGGATGAATTTTATGCATACTAAGCCACTATAGCTAGAATATGTCATAATTACTTGCGATTGAATCAAACCAAAAAAGTATCTACAATATGTGGTTAAATATTCGATACTTAAAAGTATCCAATCAGCACATAACTATTCAGTCGTTTAAGTTCGATAGTGGCACCGCCGTTCGGTATGAAATTAACTAACTTTTAAGGGGCGAGGCATTTGAAACTAACGCCAAATTAAACACAGTAGTTTCATTTCATTAAATTATTTTCTTCTGGTACCTGTACTCATTGGTCCTCTTGGTGGATACCAAGGATACTTCGGATACCATGGGTACCATATCCAAATGCATTCAGGGTTACTATCCAGGTGTTGCCGGTTTATTATACCGCCCTCCTAAAAACATCGTAAATAATAGATACGTTAGTCATCAATAATTATTGAGAAAAAATCCCTAAATCCGTCGAAATAAGATGACAAATGGCAACAATAAAATTATTATAGTTTTTGGCAAATAGGCCACCCCGTTTAATAGAAGAAGATTCACATCATGCGAAAATAAACAGTGGCAATAATTAATATGATAATAACAATAATAATCATAATAATCAGTTAAGCATTTGGGGAGACATTTTTTTTATTTGCCATAGAGTTCGGTCGTCTAGAGGCAACTTTTATTATTTAGTATCTTATTTTGTGTATTTTATATTACGGTTGCTTAAATAGTTGATTGCTTTTGAATGGTTTTATTCCTTTTCAAAATTTGTGTTGACCATTAAGACTAATCACCAAGAAAGAGGACAAACCAAACTAAATAAATACAAATTCCCAAAATCTTCCACGGAAACAGATTTCCAGAAAAAATCCATTTAAAACACATTAAACTCAATGTAGTAAGAGAAATTGCAACATATGTATAATAAAGGGAAGAGTCATTAAAGGGCATTACTTACCGCATTTACTATCATTCCAGCAATCAATAACATTGATGCCATACACACTTTCCGCATCTTCACATACTGATCCTAATTTCCTGTTACACCAACAAAAAGTCGGAACAAAAGAGACTAATCTATCGACAATCTATTAAAAAAAAAAAATCAGATGCATATCATTACGATTTGATGACAGGCCATTTTCGTTATTATAGGCGCATTATTACAATTATTATTGCTAATGAACTCTTGTTTCGCAAAAATGGTTATTATTCTGCATTTTTCGATTCAAATTGGCTAATTAATGCGTCCTTGCATGTGGAGTGTGGAGGTCCGTTTTGAAGACTGTGATCCTTCCCCTATTAGCCTGCGTCACCTCATTATACAGAGTGTTTTCAAAGAGGGAAAATGAGTGACACCTCGACTAGTTTTAAGGATGAAAAAGTTAATACTTTGTTATTATAATAACGATCATTATCGCTAGTACCATAATATGAAATGACAATAATAAAATAAAAATAAAATATTTATTTACGGACAAGCCATTTTACAAATTACAAGAAAAAAATAGAAATACGTTAAAATAACAAAGGACACATGTACGAGGTGTGAACATAAAAATACAATTTAAAAGTCATATTTCAACAACTGACCCAAGTAGGTCCCAAAGCTCTTAATTTCCTCTTAAACTGAGATATTGAGGTGTTAAATATATCTATTGACTTAGGTAAACCGTTAGCCTCTCTGCACATTCGTGAAAGTGGACAGAAGAATCCATAATTGGTTCCATGATATGATACATGGAACAACGCAGACTGCCTGGTATATCTCACTGGCACATGCAATCCAACTGCACCCAACAATGATGAGCAATCCACGAGGCCATCAAACAGCCTGTGGAGAAAACAGAGGTCATTGTTTATCCTGCGCTGCTCCAAACTTTCTAGACCCAATAATGTGCACAGATCACCATAATCAATATGCTCAACTGGAATACTCATCTTATATGCTATATGCCTCAGGAACCGCCTCTGTACCCTGTCAATTAAATCAATAAAACATTTATAGTATGGTGACCATATACAACTGGCGTACTCCAGAATAGATCTAACTACAGCACAATAGACACTCTTCAGAGCATAAATATTCTTAAAGTCCCTCAAAGTTCTAAAAACAAAACCCAACAGTTTCATTGCTTTATTGCACATACAGTAGAACTCGGTTATAACGTACCCTATATATACCGAACGCTTGCTTATAACGAACCAAAATTCAAACCCCCTTCTAAACTCCCATCCTTTCTACGTAGTTCAGGTCGTTTATAACGAAATCGGATATAGCGAATTCTCGGTTATAGCGTATGCATTAAAGTGAAAATTTTTAGAAAACCGCTCGGTTAGAGCGAACAGCGAGCTGGATTTTCTTCGAACGACGCGCGGTAACTTCAATGCGGCGCGGCGGCTCCTTTGTGCCGGCTTATCATAAACACCGCCGCGCTCGCCGCTGAACAGAAAAAAACCTCTTTACAGATGCCGAGGATTCTAGGAAAGAATGTTTTTAAACTGTTTAATCTAGGCATTTCGTTCAGTTTAGTTCCGAAGTTCAAATAAAGTGGATGTTGACGTAAATTTGAAAAATGCGTAAGGCTTTAACAGTTAAGGAAATATTAAAAATTATTGACCAGCTCGACAAAGGCAAGTCGTATGCTGATATGAGTCGTGAATTTCATTTGTCCAAATCTACGGTATCCACTATAAGGAAGAGTAGTTTTGATAACCTTCAAAATAAAATTGAAAATGATATTTTGAGAAAGTTAACTGTACAATCAAAAATTACTGATTATTTTCAATCATAAGATCTTTAAAATTATGTTTTGTTCTACATGATATAGGTACCTTCCTAATGGATATATTATGTTCATGGATATACATATGTATTATTATCCTGCGCTATTCATTTTCATTACGTAGTAAATACATTTGTCACCTTTGTTCATTGTGTTAAGTATTCCTTTGAGAAATAAACTTTCTATTTTCATTATTTGTCTTTCAATTCATTTATATATACGTATACCTTTTTTAGCAAACGCTCGTTTATAACGAACATTTTCTCCGATTTTTTCAAGTTCGTTATAACCGAGCTCAACTGTATTTTGGATGTGCGTTGAGAAACCTAAGTCGTAACTAAACGTTACGCCTAGGTCTTTAATTTCATTGACACGTTGCAACAGCTCTTCTCTAATTTTATACTGAAAGACTATAGGCCTTTGTTTCTTCGAAAAACTAATAACCCTACATTTATCAATGTTCAAATTTAAATGATTCACTTGACACCAAACTATAAAACTATTTACATCCCTTTGCAAATCAATACAGTCACTCATTGACCTTACAACCTTAAATATTTTTAAGTCATCAGCATATTTCAATTTATCACTAAAACTTATACAATCATCTGCATCATTAATAAAAGAGTTAAATAAAACTGGGGAGAGGTGTCCTCCTTGAGGTAAGCCTGAGTGAACCATTATGGGATCAGAAACAAAATTTTTGCCTTTAACAATCAGCCGTCTCCCCTCTAAGAAACTTCTCAACCAAGCCAACAGGCTACTACTGACACCTAAGGCATCTAATTTTTTTAATAATATATTTACATCCACTCTATCGAAGGCTTTGCTAAAATCAGTATATATAGTATCTATTTGATAATGGTCTTCGACTGCTTTTATGATTTGGTGTTGGTATACTAACAAGTTACTGATGGTAGACTTTCCCTTTACAAAGCCGTGTTGGGTTGGTGAGAGTAGACTCGAGAGCAAGGGAGATATTTTTGATGTTACTAGTGAATCCAACATTTTAGGTATAACAGATACCTTACAAATTGCCCTATAATTTGCAACATTGGTCCTATCCCCAGTTTTAAATATTGGCCTAATAAAGCTTACTTTCCACATATCTGGGAAAACAGAAGTGGACATTGATAAATTGAATAACATACATAATGGATGAACTAGGGTACATTTAGTATTTTTTATGAAAGAAGTTGGTACCTCATCAGGGCCACATGGCAAATTTTCATTTAGTTCCTCCATACAGTTAAATACCTCAATTATATCAAACTGACAACCAGGTATGTACGCAGTTTTTGCATAGGTGAAAGTCACAACACTAGGATCATGCCGAACATATGCCTCTGAGAAGTGCTGAGCAAAAAGATTCACAATAACCTGTGGAGAGTCACTTTTTTGTTCTCCATAAGACATG
Organism: Pissodes strobi; assembly: GCA_016904865.1. Taxonomy (NCBI): domain Eukaryota; kingdom Metazoa; phylum Arthropoda; class Insecta; order Coleoptera; family Curculionidae; genus Pissodes; species Pissodes strobi. Next base: position 955 of record MU190138.1, on the reverse strand, counting down.
CATTTTGGTAGCTCATAATTGCCTCTCTTAGAGTTAATGTAATTCCAAAACTCTTTCTTTGATTGGACATTGTTTTCCAGATTCGATATATATTGCGAGTGGCAATCTTGAGCCATCAACCTACATTTTGCTCGAAGTTGAGCAAATTTCGAATAGTCATTCGCTGAAAGAGACCCTTGAAAGTCTTTATGAGCAATTTTCTTTAAAAAAATGTTAGACTTTAATTCATTTGAGAACCAAGTAGGAAATTTCAAATTTTTTGCTCTTCTCTTTGGCACAAATAACTCAATCGCGCTATAAACTATAAAATAAAAGCTATCCACGCAAGCATTAATCTCATTATTTAGGAATATTGCATTCCAGTCTACATAGGATAAAAACGAATTAATTCCGACATAATCAGCCAATTTATAATTGTAATAGACATAATCATACTGCATATTATCCGTAACAAGATTCATATTAAAACTAAATACTAATGCAGGATGATGCATGTCACAGCCAAGTAAAGGAAAATCAGCGGCAGATACATTACAAACTCCTGCGTTGCTGAAAATTAAGTCAAGAAAAGTACCATTGGCATTAGCAATTGAATTGACCTGCTTCAAACTATAAAAAGCCATACAGTCAGACACACAAGTAACCTGCTGATTACATATACCCTGTGGAGTTGCCCCAAGTTCGTCATTTATCCACATCACCCCAGGAAGATTATAGTCACCACACAGGAAAATTTCAGTAGTATCAGCGACATCATCCTGAAGCACATGGGACACTGACATCATTCATTCGTTCATTCATTTCCTAACTGTTTAAATTTGGGAACAGCCGTTGTTAGAATTTTAGTGTGCCGTACACTGTGTGCGCTGTTTGTTTTGTTCTCTATATTAACACTCAGCGATCATATATCCTGGGAAAGGAAAAAAAATAACGGTAAAAAAAATTACTATTCACA
>MU190137.1:17345-44752 GCA_016904865.1 Pissodes strobi | reverse complement strand
CAATTAAAACTAATTAAAATTATAATAAGAATTATTATAGAAAATTAATAATTACCTCTACGCGAAAATAACCTGCTTCCATGTTTGGCTCTCCTGGCCAAAAATTTCAAAAAAGAAGAGCAAACGTTGTTTCGTCATCTGTCAAACATACGTTATACTTAGGGGAAGACGAGATTTCTGTTTTATTGCCATTTGGCTGAGTGACAGTAGTACAGTGTTGCCAATACTACGAAAAATATCGACATTTCTGCTAAAATTATGTAGGTTTTCCGTATTAAAATGTTCAATAAAAAGTCACTTGGTTTCCTAAAGCGTCCAATAATTACGGTCAATGAAATTTATAAAAAAAATTAATAAAGGCAAAATAGCCTGTTTCTATGTTTGGCTCTTATAGCCAAAAAATCCAAAAAAGAAAAGCAAATATTGTTTTGTCATCTGTCAAATATGCGTTACACTTAGCGAGAAAATGAGATTTTCGGTTTGGTGCCATCTCGCTGAATGACACTAATACAGTGTTGCCAATAGTATGATCAATATCGACATTTCAGGCACTTTGCTAAAATTATGTAGGTTTTTCGTATAAAGATGTTCAATAAAAAGTCACTTGGTTTCCTAAAGCGTCCAATAATTACGATTAAATTTAATTAAAATTATAATAAAAAAAAAATAATAATGGGAAAATGACCTGCTTCTATATAATGGGGTTTGAGAGGAGAGGAGAAAGGGAGAAAAAAATCTAAGATTGGTAATTATCTATCCTTATATATCTAATAAAAGAAATGAACTAGACGTGGGTGGCGTATTCAGTGTTGCCAACACAGCAGAAACTTTCCTTTTTGTGGGAATTTTCAATATAGAAGGGAAAAAGCTATCTCAAAACGGGAATATTTTAAATCTACTCTAAATTAAAAAAAAAAAATTATGAGCGCTTTATAAAGTCGATAATTAAATTTTTTGAATAGCATAGAAATTTCTATGTCGTTTGTTTTGTACATCTTTTTTTGTTAAAAAAATCACTAGAATTTGTTAAAAAGAACGAATATAGTTCTTTTTTCGATTTTTCTAATAAAAATAAATTAATTTTTAATCAATAAAAAAACAACAAGCATTTCTTTTGTTTTCCATTTTCTCTTCATTGTTTAATTTGAAAATTGTGAGCCTTGGGGAGGGTTAGCACCTTCGAAACCCCCCACGGGGGCACGCCACTGTAATCTACGTTCCCAGTTCGCTTGTAAACGATGATTTCCTATAAATGCAAATCATCGCCAACGATGATATCCTATAAATACAAATCACTATTTAAATTTAAATATACGCAGTCACATTTCGGCAGATAAATATGTGGATAATTTCCTCTGTATCGTAAAAATTTAACTGTATTGAAAAAGGGGGACATGACGGACGCTTACGTACGTTTTACGTCATCGAATGTTTTTGTTGACGATATTTCTTGAATACGATGAACTTTATAAAAAATTGACAGCCATATCGCTTTCAAAGAATAATTATTGGCGAATATGGAGTAGATAGGTATATATTATTTGCATAAATTATTATCTGCTTAGTACAACACCAAAGATATACAGGGTGATAATTGGAGCATAAATTAGAGCACCAATATAAAAAAAAATTGTCGCTTAATTCAATGATTCTGATATTATTTTAAAAAAAATGTTGCTCAGATAAAATTTCGAGAATTTTTTTTGTATATAATATCTTTTTACTTTTTCTTCCAACCGTAGTATGCGCTAAATTGGAAAAAAAAAAAATAGTTAACATTACATTCTGCTATTTGCTATGCGTGATCCGTCGGAAGAGCTTTTTCATATTATATATTTATTTTCACATATTTTTATTATTGTTTTAATATTAATTCCCATGTGTTTATGTTCATTTTACTAAAACTCATTCCATTCTAGCCACACTTTAAGAATTTCGCTTTGGTTATAATTATGATTTATTATAAATGAGGTTGCCCGCTAAAATAAAAATGCCGGCGGAGTTGCCGCATCCGAACACTTTTCCTTGAATTCGATTGGAAATAAAGAAGATTCTAGCAACTTGAATAAATTTGGCGACATAAAAAGAGAGAATTAAACTAGAACTGTCTTTTTCCTAATAATTAAAGTTTCTACTAGCTTCCAAGTTCAGGAGTGATTTCGATATTAGATTTAATGGCCGCACCGAAAGTGAGCTTCAGCTCGCTTTTGTGGACGCCATTAAACTCCTCGCAACTAATAATAAAGTTTGCCTTGTCCGAAGGAGAGAAGTTGTGACGTGCACGATATGAAAAATGTTATTGGAAAAATTTCGTGAGCTTATGCGAGGGACATTAATGGAGGAAACAATAGCTCTTGCTAACGAGTTAACCCTACTTTAGAAGTCGTTTATACTTATAATATTGAAACTCAACAGTTTACTAAAGTACAGAATGAATTATGTTTTCGTAAAATGCTTGATATGTGTATATAGCAGAAACACTCTTCTTAGACTAACGACCCATCGTTTATTTAATCATGGATTATTAAATAAGTTCAAATAGGGTGGGAAACACGTTAGTCCTCCTGCAAGAGCCGAAATATCAAAATAAAACCTCTCGCATTAAAATCTTATTTTTGACACTGCCAGTTTTTTTGACAACTGGTCCTATTGTATTATACATAATGCGCCGTTTGTTACTTTCCAGATTTATTGTTTAGAACTCTAACAAATTATATAAAATAATGTTATATATAAATTAATAATTATTAATATACAATCGACATATTATATATAGGCTGTCAAACAAAAAACCATAAACTACTTACCTTTATCTAATCAATCAATCAATCAAACAAAGTTTTATTCAAAATTAACAGTGTTACATACTTATAAACTAATCATATCATTTCTATTCTAGTGCGTGTTCTCGTCACGCGAGTTCGGTTGCGCTTTCACTACGCGACTCAGCACTCACGGACTAAACACCTGCGAACTAGGGGCTGGTGTCGGCCCATATAATGGTTAGTTTGCCAGTAGTCAAGTCAGCTTTGTAATTATATGGGATCAAATCCCTTCAATTAGATTTAGGTTTAGGTTTGCCCGTTTGGGCTGTAGTGCCTAGAGAGAATGAGTTTTATGGGTTGGTCAAGCTAGTTGTCGCAGGAAAAGTTCCAAAAAACCTGCTTATCATTAATACACGGTACAAACGGCACAGACATGTAACACAGATATATACAATATATACAACTATGTACAATTTAGTGACATAATATGTCAAATGGAGGAATATATACATATGTACATATAGGTAAGAACATGATTGTGTGCCCATACATGATAGGTACAACATATAACTGTTCGCTCGGAACACGCAGACTTTGCCTGGGGAGGGGATAGCACGCGCGGCTCGATGGCTGCGGTAGAGTGATGAAGTCGTCTCGTGTTAACGCTGGAAATTTGTCGTTCAAGGCGGTCGAAGTTCTTGATAGAATAAGTCCGTATGTTTGTATAGCGGTCCATGTTTGAGTTTGTGGTGTGGGTCATGTCTTATGTTGGCGATACCTGCGGTCACTTCTGATCTCCTGATGTTGTATTTGTAAAATTTACACGCAGCGTCATGGATGTATTGGTCAATGTACTCAATATTGGCCATATTATGGAGCTCTGTGACCCGAACTCTATCATATAGAGTTAAGGAAAAAGCAGCCCGCAGGTATCTATTCTGTAACGTCTGTATGTGTTTCATGTGGCTTTTTGCTACTGAGCACCAAACCGGTGCTCCGTATAGTAGAGTCGGTCTTATAATTGATCTGTAAATTGTCAGTTTGTTAGTCGGGCTTAAGTATGATCTCGTTCTTATGAGCGGGTTCAAACTTTTCTGAGTGATTATGTTTTTAGTCTTGATTGCCGCGACGTGCTTGGAAAACAGGAGCTTTCGGTCGAAAACTATCCCTAGGTACTTGACAGGATCTATCGGCCTAATTGCCGCGTTACCTACAGTGATAGGCGCCAGATCTACGTGGCGCTTATGTGTCAAGATACCTAGTTCGGTTTTCGACGCATTTAGGGTTATTTTCCAATCCCTGTAATAAGGGGTTAGAAGGGTGAGATGATGTTCGAGGTTGCGTTTCGCTAACTGCACGTCTGATGACTGTGAGTATATCACCGTGTCATCAGCGTACAGGGCGAAGGAACTTGAAGGGTGAGACGGGAAGTCAGCTATATAATGACTGAATAATTGCGGTGATAAAACTGTTCCTTGGGGAACTCCTGACATGATGCGTCTTGGTCCCGAGATATCGCCGTGAATACGAACCGAGAAAGAGCGATTCGCAAGGTATGACGCAATGAGGGATGCTAGATGTAGTGGCATACTATGTATAGCAAAGAGCTTGTATATCAGCCCATTGTGCCATACCTGGTCGAATGCTTTCTCAATATCAAGGAGTAACAATGCCGTCGCCTTGGCTTCGTTGAAACCGTTCAGAGCTTCTTGTGCGATTTTCGCTGCGAGCATAGTAGTGCTATGTCCGCAGCGAAAACCGAACTGCTCCGGGGGTAGAATCCGCAGACTCTCAACGACATTATTAATCCTTGACATGATGAGTTTCTCGGTTAATTTGCCGAGCGTATCCAGCAAGGATATTGGGCGATACGAGGATGTTAGCCTCGCATCCTTGCCCGGCTTGAGAAACAGAATTATCACCGCTTTCTTCCATGGAAGCGGAAAGTGTTGCAGGCGTAAAATTGCATTTATGATGTGCATGAGATGGATGACGGTTTTATTCGGCATATTCTTTAGAAGAATATACGGAATTCCGTCGGGGCCGGGGGCTTTGTTTCCGGGTAGGCGAGCGAGAAATCTCCTGATTTCCGTAGGGGTAACCAGTAGCCTGTCAAGCACTTCAGGGGCGATCGGGTACTTGGTGGATGTGAAGCGTTCCACTACTGAGTCCACATAATTGTGGAATGGAGTGGAGTTCGGCGTCTCACTGAAGACTCCCTCCAGGTAGCTCGCGAAGGCCTCTGCTTTCCCAGCATTGTCCGTAAATACATCCCCACGATGTAGTATTTCGGGAAATTCTGCGGAGCCTCCGCGAACTCGCCTGGTGAGTTTCCACAGTGATCCGTCGTGTCGGCTTATGGTGTTGACATATGCCATCCACTTCTCGTTCCTGTATGCGGAAATCTTAACCTTGATCGTTCCCGTCAGTGCTGTGACACGTAGTCGGTCATTCTCTACTCTTGAGCGCTGCCACCTACGCCGGATACGGTTACGGAAGGTGATGAGGTTTAGGATGGGTTCAGGGAGAGTGTCAGTAAACGGACGCTTGCTGACAATCGGACAAATTGCGTCTCTGACGCGCTGGAAATTGGTGACTAGAGCTTGCACCTCGCTCTCGAGTTCTGGGATAGAGTCTATTTGTCTTGGAACAACCGTAGCTTGATTAAGCCTCACTCGGAACTCCTTCCAATCAAGATTTCTAAACGAACGGATAGATTCCTGTTCATGTTGTAATCTGGTATTCAGACTAATCTTGATTGGGAGGTGGTCCGAGTTGAGCTCGTTCAACTCAAGGAGAGCTGAAGCACCGGTTATTCCTCGAGTAATAGCAATATCCAGGAACGAAGGATTGGAAAAAGCATCGTGATAGTGGGTAGGATTAGGAGTTTGATGGTAGACCAAGTCAATGTTTTGTTCTACTAACCTGTATAGCATGCGCCCGCTCCTGTTGGAAGTACCACGCCAGTTTGCGTGTGTTGCGTTGATATCCCCCAACAGGAGCGTCCTCCTGCCAGCAGGCAGCAGAGCGAGAACATCTTCCTCCTGGAGGCGGAGACCCGGAGGTGAATATGCGCCGACTATCCGCAGGCCACCGTCGAGCTCGAGAGCTACATGCTCTATGACGGTCCTCAGGCCGAGGATGTGCCTAAAACGGATTGACCTGCGGACAAGACAGGCCACGCCTCCTCCGCGTCTATCGGGCCTATCAAATCGCAGGACTTGTCTATCGTAAAATTTTAGCTTGAAATTGGCATCGATGTTAGTTTCAAGTAAAAATATTATATGAAAGTTGGGATTATCATAAATGAAATTTTTAAATTCTCCGAGTTTGGAGCGAATGCCATTACAGTTCCAACACAGAACGTTAATTGGCATTATTACAGTTATATATTATACCCGTCAAAGTCCTCCGAGAAGAACTTTATTGAGGCCTGAAGGACCTCAAATTTGTTACCCCGGCAGGACTCTAGCAAGGTAGCATAATCATTTAGAGCTCGAGTGAGCTCTGCGAAGTTAACAAGGCTATTCACCCTGTTAACTGCGAATTGTAAGCTATTTAAATTAGCAATTAAATTGTTAGGGTCATTAGGCAGAGAATTAGCATTAGATTGAGAATTATTAGGGAGTAAATTTCGGCTGACTTGGCTTTGACTAACCTTATTATCTTTAGCGATGTTTTGCGCTTGTTCTCGTCTCGGTAAGGGCGGGAATTGCTTGTTGAATTGTCGCGCTGTCTCTCCTGATGCTTCGTTTTTGTCGCTGTTCTGCCAAGCCGGGTTGGTTGGGGGTGGTGCAGGGATGAATTGTTGTTTCTTCGGGGCATTCTGGGGCTGTGTCTGCTGTACTTTGAATAAGTACACTGGGCATATTGTACTTATTGACCGATGTTCGCCACCGCAGTTGGCGCATTTGATGATATTGCGTTGCATTCTGTTATCTGATGCGGTCCCGCACATTTTGAACATGCCCAGGCCCTTTGGCAATATGACATAGAATGCCCATGTCCTTGGCAGCGCTTGCACTGCATGGTAGTCTTGGATGCTCGGCGATTTTCCCAGGAAATACGAACGTGTGAGAGAAGTCGTACATCCTGATTTAATTTCCTGAGGGTGATAGCAGCATCCAAGACTACGAGATACAGGGGGACTCTTGTCTTCTTCATCTCATATGCTTGCTTTATGTTTAAACCGTGTTCGTCTGACAAGAGATTTCGGATGTCGTCTGTCTTGAAACCTCCGTCTAATCCACGTAACACGAAGGCGTGCGTCTTTTGGGACGCCTCCGCGTACGAATGGTATTCTACATTTTCTCTTTCGAATAGCCTTTTAAGATTTGCCCAATCTTTCGTATGCACACAGTAGATTATGACGGAGTTCTTCGTGTATTTTAGGGAATATTCGACGACGTGCATGTCATGCAGTGTTTGTCTGATAACCCCATGATCTTGCGCGCCCCCTTTGATGACAATAGGGGGTGGCAAGGATGGCTTTTTCTTCTGGGTGTTCTTCGGGGCTGTTTTGGGGTTACTTTTTGTTTTCTTTTGGACCCTGCACGCTGTAGATACGCGCGAGGAAGCGACGCTACTCGCGTCATCCACCTCTGCTTCCGTATCTGAAAGCGGCGCGTATCTATTTTTGGTAGGGACTTGGGGTTGTTCTCCTCCCATGTCTAGATGAACTACCCTTATACCCTTTTTGAAAGGTATTGTCTTGTACGGTGTTTTAAATTGGTCTTCTTGCGGCTCGGGCAACAGGTGCGCAGATACAAAATTTGCGTTCAAGGTTGCTTCGCTGTTGTCGAGTGAATTTATTTGCAATTCTTTTTGCGTGTCGCTTTTTTGCTGGATTTCTTTGGCTGGTATTTTCGGTGATACGTTCCCTAACTTTTGTTTTTTGGTAAACGTGGGTGATGTATCCGAGCCGCCTGTAGGTTTGGCATTGTCTTTAATTATGGTCTTTTTATTCCCGCAATCAACGCGAGGCTGAATTGTGGCAGGTCTCTTAAAGACCGCTTTGTGGTCCATCACGAGGTGAGATTTGACGGTGTCAATTGCGGTTTTATGATCTAATTTTGATCCGCTACTAGCGCTAGTCAGTAGGGGGATCAGTCCAGTACACTTAGGGCATTTAGAGTGTTTTCTCAGTTTGTCCATGTACAAATGAAACCGTATATCGCTGAAGGATCGCCCTGAGTCTGAGTCAGCGGACATAATAGAAATGGCGTCGTCATCTGTCTCGCAAGACATCTGCTCCATGGTTGTTCCGGGTTCCGCCCCGGAAATACTAAAAACGTAGTTGGTACAAAGACCCCTAGTGCTACTCTGTATCAGGAGCACAGAATAGCAACTAGTTTAAATTAAGCAAAATGCTTTAAAATACCGGTAAAACGATGAAATAAAAGCGCGCAGATCTCTATTAACCTGTGAAATCCTAACAGGTCTTGTTCCGTACGGCACCGAAACAAGAGTACCTTTATCTAATCTTCTAGTTCTCTTTAAACTTTAAATTATTTGCGAATGAAATCGAACTGCGAAATATAATGAATCTGGCAACATCGGTTCGGAATTTGACAAACTATGAAATGAAAAAGCGCCAAGTAAGTACCTTATTATTGATTGTTCTGAGCGTTGTCCATAAAGGTAGCTCCGCCATTTTGGGATTTTTGAAAAACTTTGTTTGTGCTGCGTTGTGTCCCAATTTATTTTGAAAAATGTTAAAAATTCCCGCAGATATGACAACTCGTTGTGCTCAGTATATGCTCAATTGTGCCGCTTTTGTTTTTTTTATTTATTTGTGAAAAAGTTCATTAAAAAATATGGCAATGCATCGGACATCATTTGTGCTGAGTTGTACCCTGATTGGTTAATGTCATTTGTCACAATAGTAGAAACGTCAATTTTTCGCATATGCGCTGTTGCCAGATTTATTCTTCAGACGGTTGCCGTAGTTTTGCTTTATCTTCTAAGAAGGTAGCAAAATTCATTGGTAAAAATAATATCTATCTCTTTCTTTTACTCAGAATTTTGAAAAAAATGATGACTGTGTCATCTGCATATCTTATGTTGTTCAACCTCTGTCCATTTAGGAGCACTCCCGCTTCACTGTTTTCCAGAGCCTCGCTGAAGACGAATTCTGACTTACTTTGTATGGCCCTCCTGCACAAGGACAGTGACCTTTTGATTCCAATACGCAGATTCGCAATAAGCCTCAGGTCTCGGTCATCCAGTCCGATGTTCTTCAGCATCTCAATTAATTTTGCGTGTCGGACTCTATCGAATGTTTTTTGGTAGTCTATAAAGCAGGCATACACGTCACAGTTCATGTCTTTGCACCTCTGGAACAACACCTGTACACTAAACACTGCTTCCCTGGCACCGAGCGCGCATCTGAAGCCAAACTGGGTGGGGCTTGATGGGTCTTCACGTAGCCGATAGATTCTCCTGTGAATGGCTTTCAGAAACAATTTCAACAAATGACTCATTAAGCTGATTGTTCTATATTCATTGCATTTCTTGGCACCAGGCTTCTTGGGCATGGTGTTGAATTCCGATTCAAGCCATGCCTGTGGTATGTCTCCCATATGTGATTAAAAATTGCCGTCAACGATTCAATGTGATTGTTGTCTAGCAGTTTAATGAACTCCGCCTGCATCCCGTCAGGTCCTGGCGCTTCACCTTCCTTGAGACCATCGACAGCAGCTTGAAGTTCCTCTCTTATTATCGTCGGTCCAGTGTTACCATCAGTTTGTGGTGGCGGTGGTCTTTCGTCGTGGAAAAGTTTCTTGATGTGGGCTCTCCTAGTGTCCCTGATCTTCTCTTTTTCATTAATGAGTTTGCCGTTTCGATCCAGCAGTCTGTTTCCCGATTTTCATTTGGTCTTTCCTGTTAATTCCTTGATTTTGCAGTGTATATTGAAACTGTCGTATCTTGCGCTAAGGATTTCTATTTTAGTACATTAAGTTCCAGTGCCCTCCGTTTTGAATCTCTGTCTCTGATCATTATTCTAACGGATTTGTCGAGTTCCTTGTAGATTGCAGAATTGTTTTTGTTATTTCGCCTTTGTTCCATGAGTTCGAGGATTTCCCTGGCCATCCAGGGCTAAAATAACCAAAATATGTACTAAATAGTTGTTAACAGCTGTTTTAAAACCCCTGTTTTATATTTTTTGCAAAAGAGCACAAATAGGTAAAGTATGCTTTATACCAGAAATATAAATACACAAGTATAATAAAAAAAAAAGAAAAATGACGATTCTACTACAACAAAAAACAACAAATAAAGCATGGCTAACAAAGGATAAAAAATAATAAAAAAAACCTTCAAACATGTTTATTTATCCTCGTATAAAAATATATTTATCGATATATAAGGCCATATATCTGCGTTTACGTCTGCGATAAAACAACTTCTTTTAAAGGTCTGATTCCTGCAACCCTATAAATGTCTTTTATTCGCTTGTAAATTGAGCAACATAAAAGTATTTTAATTATATAATTTGATATTTAGGTATTCAAAGCATTTGTGTCCTTATAAGCTTTTATTAATTTTGCAAAGCCTAAGAATTTGCATGGGTTTTCCTTTCGCGCTATAATAACGGCCAGACATATTTTAATTAAAATATCCCTTGTTTTCGGAAAGATCGGTTGGCTTACGTTATAAATATTAGCTTCTTTAAACAGAATATTTGATGCCATAAATGTGTTTATCTAATATTAATTTCGGAAATATTCTACGTAATTGGTAAAGTATCTAATGTTTTTAATTTAAATGAATATCGATAATACCTCTCCATCCTTTTTTTTTGTCGTCTGGTAAAAATGCTCTCTTATGCACACCCCCCGGTTGAGGGGTAGTGTTGGAATCGGTGCAGTACCATACCAACTAAAACATCCAGGTAATGCCGACTTGTGCGTGGACCCCTCTAGGGGATCATCTGCTGCACGTCGGTTAATGACTTCCGGGATCAAATCCTATTAAGTCCTAATCATAAGGCTCTCAGACATCACTTGCGATTACTGGTCCGCGCATCTCTGATACAATGTGTCATCTCGTGTTTGTATATTTATCCAATTAGACTTCTAGGTCTTTTGTGCTTGGTCCATCTCCTGGTCCCTGTGTCGTCTGGGTGATAGTTAATCACGTCTCTCAATTCTTCATCAGCATGGTTTTCTGCCTTTAGGAATACGCGCCTGGCCTTTTCGACTATAAAGTCTGGTAAAGGCTGCCACTGTAGGTCTCGTTGCAGGTCAGCATTTCGGACGAACCAAGGTGCGCCGACTGCTCTCCTGATTAGTACGTTCTCATTACTCGTTAGCAATTTAATGCTTGACTTCGCTGCGTATCCCCAGACTGTTGATCCATACGTCAGTTGACTTCTCGCTATCGACTTAATCATGATTAATTTTGTCTTCAATGCCATTTGGCTATTCCTCCCGATCAGGGGGTTTAGCATGGCCATTGCTCTTTTCGTCTTGTCCTTAGCAGCTCGGATGTGCCTTTTCCATGTTAGTCCACGGTCCAGGTATACTCCGAGGTACTTGACTTCGTCGCTCCAAGGAATGTTGGTGTTATTGATCCTTATTTGTGGTCCTGCAGCCTTTCTCCTTCTTTGAAGGAGTATGGTTTGCGTTTTCCTCTCGTTGACTTTGATCTTCCACTTGATCATCCAGTCAGTTATTTTATCTGTGGCTCTTTGCAGCACAGTGCTTATCCTCGCGGTGTTGTTATGCGTATATTGTATCATTGTATCGTCAGCATACAATGATACCTGCACGTCTTCGATCGGTGGTATATCATAGGTGAATACTGAGTACAGGGCCAGTCCAAGGGCTGAGCCCTGCGGTACTCCTGCCTCAAGCATTCTAGACCCAGATATCTTGTCCTTCACTCTCACGTGGAATCTTCTGTTAGTCAGGTAGCTCTTGATGATCTTGATCATTCTAGGAGAGTAGCCTCCTACAATCATCTTGTAGTACAGCCCCTGATGCCATACTCTGTCGAACGCTCTTTCTACGTCTAGAAAGATCGCTCCTGTCGCTTTCCCGCAGTTGAATCCCTTGGTGATGTGTTCTACTGCCTTGAGTAGTAGTAGTTCTGCTGAGTGTCCTGCCCTGAATCCGTACTAGATGCTTGGGATTGTGGCCTGCTCTGTTGATTGATTATTAAGTCTTCTTAATATGATCCTTTCCGCCACCTTGCTAACAGCTGAGAGGAGGCTGATAGGCCTGTAATTTGCAGGATTTGTCTTATCCTTACCCGGTTTGGGTATCACTATCACCTCAGCCTCCTTCCACCTGTCTGGGAAGTGTCCGAGTCTCATCATCGCGTTGATGATGTTGACGGTTGCTGTTATAGCCTTCCTCGGTAGCTTTTTGAGCATTTTGTGTGTAATTCTGTCCTCTCCTGGTGCTTTCTTTGTTTTCAGCCTCTTTATGATGTCCGCAACCTCAGCTGGTGAGGTCGGAACGTCACATCTATGCTGAATTTGTCTCTGCTCGTGGCGCATGACTGTTTCCTGTACGTCCTCGCGGTGTTCCTCATCCTCGTCAGGATGTTCGTTTAGCCTGCCTTGATTCTGCACAGTTTCAGCGAATAGTTCCGCCTTGTCCACGTCCGCGTAGACCAGGCCTCCTGCCCCGCTTAAGGGCGGGATAAGAGTCCTGGGATTGCGGAGTGCCCTCTGCATCTGCCAGGCTGTTTTCTCGAGGGTCAGATCCCTGGGCTTACGTTGCCAGGATTCGTCTCTATGCACTTTGAGCATTTCTTTCAGAGCGCCGCTGTGGTGGTTCAGCGTGACTCTGTCGTTGTCTCTGCCGGTTCTTGCATAAACGCGCCTGAGTCTCCTATTCTCTCGGATCATGTTCCTGATCTCGTCAGAGAGATCATCATGTCTTCGAGTGTTGGATAAATCTTCTACAGCAGTACTAGAGTTGAAGGCCTGTATGATGTTGTTTTCCAGATGTTCCACTTCGTTGTCTAGCTGCTGGGCGTTGTTTATTCGTCCAATTCGGGTATTGTCTCTAATCAGGTTCTGGTATCTAAACCAGTTGGTCTTTTTCCTCGTTCTCAGGTTGGTTCTTGCCAGTCTAAGATTGATGCACATCATTATAGGGTTGTGATCTGATGTCCCTTCCACTATGGTTTCTAGCTCCGTGTCGAATCGCATGTTTTTGAGAAGTGCTATGTCCAGGATTTCGGGCCTTCCCGCACCCCTGGGTAGGAATGTGGGCTGGTCCGGTCCTAGAGCATCTACACCTCTATCTTCACAATATTGTGCCAATCTTTGACCGTTCCTGTTTGTCCTGGAACTGTTCCACTGCTGATGTTTGCAGTTCAGGTCCCCAATGATGATCTTGGGTCTTGGGTCTCGAGTTAGCTCCTCTATGTCCTCTTCATATATCAGATCTTGGGGCGGAAGATAAACCGAGGTTATCTTGATCTCTCCACGTCTCGTAGAGACTTATGGAGACCGCCTCAATTTCTGAGTCCATTTCGATTCCTAGGTTGGTATGCTCTATCTCGTTGTTTACAACTAGAGCAACCCCGCCTCCTGCGGGGTTAACTCTGTCGTGTCGGTAGATGGAATATCCTGGTAGTGAGAAGTTTATCGATCTGTCAATCCTGGTCTCTTGCAAGGCCAGGACCGCCGGATTATGCCGTTGGAGAAGTTCTTGGACTTCTGTCCTGCGGCATCTGATGCCGTTGATGTTCCACGACATAATTATGAGGCGACCGATATCTTCACTGTCCATTCATTGATTTGAAGGCTTCCTGTACCATCTTTTGTAGTAGTGGTACCATCATCGCCATGACCTGATCTTGGATCATGCTTTTTATTGGTGCCATGGTCTCTGTGGCTGGCACTTCTTCTTTCTTGTTGTTGTTTTTGTTGTTTTTGTTATTATTTTTATTATCATTTTTGTTGTCCGCCGGCCTGGGCGGAGCTTGTGATTTCGACTGCGGATTGCTTCCTGCAGGTTTCTGTGATGGGTTGCGGCCCGCTGGTCTAGGCCTGGTGGTTGTCGCCTGCCCTTGTGCTCTAGTTGTCCTCACTTGCTGGGTTGGTGTCTTCTTCGGGAATTTTTCACATCCCTTATAGTTGGCAGGGTGGTCCTTGCCGCAGTTTGCGCATTTCGCGTTTTTCACTCCCTGTTCCCTGGGGACTGGGCATTCTTTCGCTTGATGTTTTTCTCCACACCTTACACAGATGTGGGGGAAACAACATCCTCCTTGGGTGTGTCCGAACTTTTGGCAGCGGTAGCACTGCCTCGGACCTTCTTGTTTTACGTATTTTTCTACTCTTACGAGTGTACTATATACGTGTCTCAGTTTGAAGATTTCACTGCTCTTGGTTTTCACCAAGAACAGCGGCATCTTCTTTTGATTACGTCTGCTCGTCATCTGGGCTACCTCGACTTCTTTGTAGCCCATTTCTTGAAGGTCTGCCTTCAAGTACGCTTCGTCTGTGTTTAGTGGTAATCCCCTAATTACCACATGTATCTTTTTGTCCTCAGGCAGCTGGTAGGTGAAGAATGCCCTATCCTGTCCTTTAAGGAGGTTGGTCAGTGCTCTGTAGTCCGCAATGGTCTTTGTATAGACCTGCATGTTTTGTCCTCTCGTCTTAGCGTAGTGGATCTCAATATTCTTTGCCTGCAAGGTTTGTAGGAGTTGCCTCCAGTATTCGTTCCCCTCTACGGTGATAGGGGGGATGATGTCCTTGGCCGCTGGCTTCTTAGCTAGGCTAGCGTAGGATGAGGTCTGCTCCTCCGTTGCTACTTCCATCTCGTCTGAAGTCTGCTTTGACGCTTCTTGGTGCGTCCTTTTAGGCGGCTGACTCGTTTCACGCTCCTCGGAGCTGTCGCGGCTCCTAGCCTGCCGTTTCCTGGTTTCGTGTTGACCAGCTGTAGGGGGGTCTGCTGCAGGGGGGGCTGCTGCAGGTGGGGATACTGCTGGGGGGTCTGCTTTCTTTGTTTGTGACTCGAACAGCTTTTCGAGTCTTGCCAGTCTCGCTTGAGTTTCCTCCTTTTCTCGTCTCTCACGGTTCCTGTCCTCGATCAGGATTTCGTAAGCTCTAAGTAATTCTTTGAGCTTCGCATCGCTGGTAGCTTTGGCAGTCCTCGCTCTGTCTGTCTCTGCTTTCGCTTTGGCGAGTCGTCTTGCCGCTCTGGTTGATCCGGAGCGTCCTGAAGTTTCTGAGCAGTCGCTTTCGCTGCTGTTGCCGTCGTCTTGGATTTCCTTGTTCTTCTTGCTTTTCACCATTGCACTTTCACTGCTTGTACTAATACTATTCCCAGCCAGCGCTTTGGGCACCCCCTTTGACGAGGGAAAGGCCGGGAATTCATTATCACTAACACTAATGCCAGCCATAGGGCTGGCGCTACTCTGTCTTAAGATACTTGATTCTATCTCTACTTTTAAAAAATTTTCGTTGCTAAATACTAAAGTTTTGTCACTCACCTGATTCTTCCTTACCATATTCGTTCCTTGTCCTCTGGAAGGCTATTGCCTGAGCAATGCTCCGTCTAATCTGCACCCCTTGCTCTGGCAGCAAGGGGTTACATATCTTCTTGAACTTCACTCGGGCCTTAATCCTCCGTCGTGGTTTTCTGTATTTTCGCCTGGCACGGCACTTGTCGTCACTGTACTTGACCTAAGTCACTCGTTTCCACTAGGGAAATCTAAAGTCGCACTGTTAAGCGCTAATCGTCTCCCGTAGATGTTCTCTCATCCACAGTTGAACTCACTATGATCTCCATCCTATTATTAAGCCATAGCGTTTTAAGATCTTTTACAGTCGTAGCCGACTATATCAAAATCGGCCTCTCGTATTGGTCGATCCGCATGGCTCTCCGCTCGCTTCGCTCGCTACGGGGCCTCAAGAAAAGGAAACTAAATAGGTGCTAACCCAAGACATACCCAAAATCAAGAAAAAAACTATTTAGAAACATAATCTTTTAAAAAAATTAAAAAAAAGCAACGGGGCTCGAACCAGTGTTTTTCAGGTGAGGCCCAGCGATCTAAATCTCTACACTACGAGAGCTCTTGCGAGAAACTGATTGCATCACGAAGACATATTGTAATACGAGATGGATCGACCAATAGGAAAAGCCGATGTTGATATAGTCGGCTACGCCTGTAAAGGATCTTTAAATGCTAAGCCATACCTTAAGCACATAATATTTTAATTAAAATAAATATCAATAGTACCTCCCTATCCTATTATTAAACCATATCTTATGCACATAATATAAAAAAATCAGGATTGTCGCGCCGAAATGAAGCCTTTGGTCTCATTAACACAAATTCTTGTGGCGACAGCTATTAAATGAGAGGAACTGTAACGAGATTACTACTAGGTCCGTACTTTTGTTTTATGAAAATATATGAGCAAAAGTGTAGGCGCATATATTTTTTTATTGAAATCATGTTGAACTAAGTACGTCGTGTATAAGTACATTTCGCTTAGTTCATTTATTAAATAAAGAACTGGAGCGATCGCGGCTGTTCTTCCACCCACGTTGACGCGTCGCTATGGTTACGCCCGTCAATTACCATGGTTACCCTCATAATTTGGCTTTAACAAACGAACGCAAGCCAACTGCTCTTAGTATTTCTGCATATGGTTTACTTTTAGGATACTTAGAAATTTAATATATTTTTTGGTAAATATAAAATTAATTGTTAAGAGTATTGAACAATTAATTTTTTATTGCATTGAATATAGTAATATTTTTATTATTGTTGATATACAGTTTGTCTGAAAAAAACTCAAAAATATATAGGAAATTTCTTACTAATGATTTCTTAGAAAATTAAATCATATTTGAAATATCCAAATATAATGACAAAAAAAATAAAATCAGTAAAGTTGCCATGAAACGGAAAATCTGGAATAATCGAATCAACACGCCTTCGGTAGGATCGCAAAATTATAATTATTGATTAGATTACAAAATACGACAAAAATATTTTATGAAGAAAATGGACAAATAAAAAGAAAATTTAAACATGCTTTTAAAAATAAACATGCAAAGGCCATCAACTATTCAAAATCCCTCTCCCATTTGGTCTAAAATAATATTCAGGAATGCTCGAAAATATCAAGTTTAGTGGAAAGCAACAGTTTAACGCCAGCTTTTATTTTTTTATTGCAGTTTTACGGCTCCTTTTTCTTTAGACTTCTTTAGATATCCTGATGCCTCTATGGTAGTAAAAGTTTATATCCTTTAAAGACGAAATCGTGTCCTTGCGACAATATGGAGAAAATTGTTCATTTCTCTGTTCTTTTCAGGGTTCATTATTATTAATAATTTAGCATTTAAAATTTATTATTTAATCTAAGTAACTTGTTGAGGGCAATGTTGGAAAATTAAGTAGTGAGAAGAAATTTGAAACTTTATGAAGACAATTTGGTAATGAAAATAATAGAAAACCTGAAAGGTTTCTTGACTTTATTTTTGGTTTAGTAATTTTATTTCTTATTTCGTTTTATGTTTCATTTATTTTTAACAGAATTTTCGTGCTCCATAATTATGACGAGATGATGCCTAAGATAGGCTCCCAGTTGAACTGAGACGAATAATAAAGGCTTTAATGGCTAAAATTGCATCGTCAAGTGATTATTATATTATATCTGATCAAAACAACAAAAAGTCGTTGCATAATTCCATGTTTATTGAGCTCAGTTTTGCAACGAGCGCATCGTGCCTTGACAGTCTCGAAGCAAAACGATAATATAATAGATTAAAAGGCCCATTATTATTTAATAGTGAACTTCATTGGTGACCTAACGGCCTATTATGGCTCAATTTGGAAGAAAATGACGTGTTGCAGGATGTAGGATGGAGACAATGGTGTTTTAAAGTCTAACATTATTATTGTGCCAATAATTGTTACATATGGAAGCGGCAGCGAAGCAGTTTCCTTTTAAAGCGAAAATTAACCTAATATAACACGGTATTAAAAAGCTATTAACGCATGATGATTAATTGGTATGCTTAAGCTTAAGGTCCCAAAAAACATTTTCCCAGAGTATCAAAAATACTAAAAAACTCTCAATAAATACATGATTTAAATATCTCAGCGGTTTAGCAAATGGCTCATATAATAATTATACTAATATTAAGGTAACTCTACAGATAAGATCTAAGATAAGATAAATAAAAACAAAATTCATTAAAAATCAATCCAGCCCAACGCTGCAAAACTTTTCTTTTTCCCTGGCGCACATCAAATTTCTTCAGATCTGGGGAAAAATCCCCAAGCCTGGCAACACTGCCTAGATTTTTTTATTTTTATTTGTTTATTTTTTTATAAATAGATGCCTTAAGATACCTGATTCTTGACCTAAAACTAATAACAAACTTAGCAACATATACATATTTACAAATAAATACTTATATACTACCGACTAAGGTGGTACCTAACAAGCGTCCACCTAAACCTAAGATAACTAAATAACTGACATGATAATTTAATACTAAATGATTATTCTAACGCTGCACTTTTTGTGTTCTTCGGCTTCATGCAATCCTTCCTGGTGGGGGGAGGGGGGAAGTGGTCCAAGTGTCCTAGTCCTTGTTCCTGATTTGTATAGCATCACCTCGTGGATCATTTTGTGAATTTTCCTGAATGGCATTTCTTCTGTGGTCACTGCTCCTATGTTCCTGGTTAGTTCCTGGTTAGTTCCTGTGTCCTATTCGTGTACCTCAAGAATTTCGTCGCTTGCTCCTGCAGGCTCTGTTCTAGCGGTCTTGTCCCGGATTTTCTGTACAGTGTAGTCTTGAAATCTTCCCATCTGAAGTTCATGATTGTACGTAGCATCTTGCGTTCCAGCGTGTGTAACTTCTTGTGGGTCTTCACTGCGGAGCTCCAAACCGGTGGTGCTGCGTACATGATGATTGGCCTAACGTATGTGTTGTACAATCTGATCTTGATGTCCTTGACCAGTCTTGACTGCGGCTGCTATTCTCCTGGTTCATTGTATGTGGTCCTTGAATGTCAGCTTCTTGTCCAGTGTGACTCCTAGGTATTTGACGGTGTCCGTGTCCTCGATCCGTGTCCCGTTGCTCGTGATGTGTGTCCTTTCTCTCCTGTGCTTCTGGTTAAAATTGATTAGCTGCGTTTTGATCTCATTTATCTTCAACTTCCACTTCTTGAAGTACTCTGCTATCATCCTGACGTGTTGTTCTATTCGTTGCGTTGCTGCCATCTGCTGTGTGGATGATGTGTATATCGCTACGTCGTCTGCGAATAGTGCTATCTGGTTGTTCTATTTCCTTGGCACGTCGTTGATGTAGATGTTGAACAGCGTCGGCGATATCACGCTTCCTTGGGGGAGTCTCTGCCTTATTGTCCTTGTCCTTGATTATGTCCTGTTAATCAGTGTTGTTGTTGTCTTGTCCTTTAGGTAGCTCATGACGGTCTTCGTGATTGCCGGCGTGATTCCTGCTTGGTGTATCTTGGTGGCCATGGCTTCTCTCCATACTGTGTCGTATTCCTTCTCTAGTGCCGCTGTTGTCGTTTTCTTGGTATTGGTTGCTGTCATTGCGTGGTCCACTATCCTGGCAAGTTGCATGGTTGTCGATTTCCCCTGCTGGAATCCGAATGGTTCTGGGGTGATGATTCCTAGTGTTTGGAGCTCCGCGTTGATCCTCTTGTTGAGCACTCTTTCGTATACTTCTCCTAAGGTGAGTAGCAGTGATATCGGCCTGTACGACGCTGTTTGTGTCCTGTCCTTTCCTGGTTTGGGGATGACGAAGATCCTGGCTGTTTTCCATGCCCTCTGGAAGTAGTGTAGTCTGATGGAGGCGTTGATGATGTACGTCAGCTGGACAAGGGCTTTGCTTGGCAGGAACTTGGGGCATCCTTCATGACTGCTCCCTCCACTCCTGATGCTTTGTATGGCCTGGCTCCTGAGGATTCTCTTCAGTTCCCGAGGGCTCGTGATTATCCTGTCCGTGTCCTGTGGCGGCAGCGCTTCGATTTCGTTTATTGTCCTTTGAACTCTTCTTCGTGTCCTGTCATCTGATAGGTTCTCTGTTAGGCTGCTGATGTTGGCGAATCATCATCTATACTACCACTGAAGGATTCTCCATAGTATACCTAATCACTCTACAAAATTTCATCAACGAACATCAACTTGGCTAGTGTCCACACCACTCTGAAATAAAATACGTCGTCGGAATTATGCGAGATATAGACATTCTTTAATTTTTTCGAGCTGTGTGTGTGCGATGTGGATTGAGACGGTTCTTGAATAGTTGTAGGTTGTAATTAGGGGGAAACAGATGTCCTGGGAGTGAGTTCCATCAGTGATGCAGTGCGCCAGACAAAGGAGTTCTTTTAAAGCGATGTTCTAGGTGTTTCCGGTTGTACGACGAACTGTCGTCTGTCGTGACTGACAGGCGTTGAGGCGGGCCAAATCCTGGGAAAATATGCCGTGAAACAGGGATATCTCGGCCATATGTCTGCGGTGTTCCAGACTATCCAGATTCCCGATCAACTCTTGGTCGCTGACAAGACGCACAGCTTTCTTCTGAATGGAATCCAGCAGCTTTACCGTGTGCTTTAGTGCGGCACCCCCAGATTTGTGAGTAATATTCTAAGCACTGTCTTATTTGCGCTTTGTAGAGCAAGAGCAACTGCTGCGGTGTATACAGTTTCTTGTTGCGAAATAGCACACCAAACTTCTGGGAGGCTGATTTTGCGATGCTAGCAACGTGGTCATGCCAGGACATATTGCTGTTGACGGAGACACCCAACAGTCCGATTGACGACGATGAAGGAATGGTCGATCGATCCTGCCATAATGATGTCTGGGCCCGCCGTATTGGTCCTCTTGGTAAACGTGACTGCTTGGGTCTTTGCTGCATTCACCTGGACCAAATTTCTGTTGCCTCAAGTTTGAACTTTCCCCAGGTCTTGATTAATTGTTGTAACCTGCTTCTGTCTGTGGTGATACGTGTCAATCGCTGGTAAACATTTTTCTGATCTAAATTGGGAGACAAGGATACTGTCATCAGCAAAACTGTAAACAGGATTATTCGTTTCGATCAGCAGGTCATTAATGTAGATGAGGAACAGAGTTGATGAAAGTATTGCGCCCTGAGGCACGCCCGCATTAAAGGTGAATGTGTCTGAGATGTGTCCATCAACTGCAACGTGCAAAGTTAAGGAAACTGGGAAGCCAGCTGCAGAGAGAGGCTGGCAGTCCGATGGACGGCAGTTAGTTGAGCAATCCGTCATGCCAAACTCTGTCGAATGCCCTCGAAATATCCAACGCAATCGCTCGAGACTCTCTGGTCTGTAGTTCGTTGGCGTAGTTCCTTAACACGATGGCAGATATTCCGTCCGGTCCTGATGCCTTTTGCGTATCTAGTTCTTTAAGGATTTTACGAATATCACGGTGATGAAACATGACTTCTGGTAGTGTTGATGTTCGATGTGGTGGGGAGAGTCTTGCCTTGGGGGACGACTAAGGTAGAGTGCGATGAAAATATTTTGGCGAGCCTGATTGCTTTTTCCTTGGCTGTAGTCGTCGTGATGCCACGTTCGTCTGTCAAATGTGGGAGAGACGTTTTTAAAAAGGCAGATTGAAAATTGAAGTTTCTATCTGTCAATCGAAATTTCATGGTAACGGTTAACGCCAAAACTGACCTAATGAAAAGTTTGGGTAATTTTTGGTAACGTCAATCATGATTATATTTTTTTTGATTACCAGTATTGTCCAGGGGGTAATTCTTGAGTCACTGGGGAAGGGACGATATAATACAAAGAGGTACGCGTGATTGTTTCCATTGAATGCAAATCGATAAAAATACATCCCTATTACACCTTCTCTTCCCACCTGAGAGCTGACTCGAGAATACGGGTCCAGAGAAAGTGTAATAGGGATGTAAAGCTATCGATTTTCAAAAGATGGGACCAATCGTCTATTTAATATAATACATCCACTGAGGGCTGTTCCCATTATTCAAGAATTCACGCCTTGTACAGAAGAAACATTGTATCAGGGGGGCAATCGGTGTTGCCATGATTCTCGAGTAATTTGAATGTTTGTAATTTCAGTGCCTTAGTCGAGTAGGGTATAATTTTCCATACATTTTAAAGAAACCCAAGAATATTATGGATAATACTAACAATGTAAGTTTTTAGCTCACCGCAAAGCAAATTGGGGGGGTTGAACTTAGACAGGACAGTTGATACACTACGCTCTTTGTTCGGTTCAAATTTCTCGATGCCGATGTTGCCAGTAGTAGGGAAATTTCAGGGGGGAAAACTTATCATCACAAAGAAACATTCCAGATTTTGTTTAGCGATATAATGCAAAAATTTACAAAATGGACCCGATATTCTACTATCCTGCATAAATATTCATTTTTATATTAGTAAGTGGGAGCAAGTGATAAAAAAATAGAAAACTCGTTCATCGAAAAGCAATAAAATTGCTCGAATCAAAATGATTAAAATTTTCATATATCATTCCTCCAATACATGGATATTAATGAATTTTTCATACATCGCCAGACTGTTTTATTATTAGAGATAACACGGAATCTATGATACCTTAATATATAACAGAGTCGGTGTTAATAATGAAATCGCAAATAAAGCATACCTATAACCGGTATAGTTTCGTATATTATTGGCATTTGTATTACAAATATGCTTCAGTTAATAACACTATATTAAAGCTTAATCAATATAATAAAATATTAATTAAATATGGTGTTCGAGCAAAAATAAATCGAATATATAACAATCATTGGCTATAATCATGTCTGAAGCGCTTCGTAGGTTGATAAACTGGCAACAGTGGCAACGCCGGAAGTCTTCACGAGATGATCTGTTGGTGGACAGTACCGGACTAAACTGGTTTCTAAAATATAAATTATGATGTTTTTGTATGTGTAATCTTTTTGCTTTTAGGACTTGAAAATTTACTATAAGCCTTACAATTGAATTGAAGTTTGTTAGGAAAAATTGTAAGGTGGCAAGGTGTTTAGTTTCGATAGTTTTGTCCTCATAAATATGGTTATAAGAACTCAAAGAAAAGATACAAATTGACATTTATGGAGGCAACACTGAAATATAAAGCAAAGTTTTTTCTAATGGAATACTCTGTATATTTCTAAATATTTTATTCTCTTCGTCCTTCGTTTTTGAAAATTATATAACAATTATTTTTAGTATTTAGCCTTTAATTTATATTTTTTATTAATATCGAAAACTGGATACCCTGTACAGAATAGCAATTGTTTTATGTTAATGACAAGTAAACTATTAAACAGTATTGCCAGGTCAAACAAAATATTGACAAAGACGTCATTAAATGGCGCTGTAATGCATTAAATTTCAGTAAAAATTATTCTAATGTTTGTATAAAAAGCTCAAAGAAGTCCACAAAATCTAGTTTGAAATAAATAATTTCGGCACTGCAATTTATAAAAATTGGACTTTATGTTAAGGCGCGGAATTTGCGGGATTCCCCCAACTATTCTATTAGCTTCGAATACGGGTACAATTTAGATTGACTGTTCTTTACCAGTACTAGGCCTGTATAATTACTTATTGCAAACAGAAATAGTGTAATTTCTGCAGGGTTTCTGGTCGCTAAATATATTATAAAATACGCTGTAAGCTTATTGGTTCAAACTTAGGACAGGATGATATTCATTATTCATTTAGTATTTTATGCATTTCAATAGTTCGCACAGGCCCTTTCCCAGATAACATTGTACCCCAAAGTTTGCCAAACCCCTATGCTTTAAAAGGTAAATATTAAATAATATTTCAAGAAACAAGTACCATAACATATTATGACATTCGAAAAGTAAACCATAATATCATTAAATTCTAAGCAAAATTTTATGACGAAATCAAAAGCTACCTCTTAAATTCACATTTAATTTGAATAT
The DNA here is from genome assembly GCA_016904865.1 of Pissodes strobi. NCBI lineage: Eukaryota > Metazoa > Arthropoda > Insecta > Coleoptera > Curculionidae > Pissodes > Pissodes strobi. The sequence goes on along the minus strand of MU190137.1, from coordinate 21,069 downwards.
GAGCGAGATATAACACTTGGCGCCATCTATCGCCTTTGAATACGGGTAGGGGAATGTGGATAAGATGGCACCCCTGATATGATGGGCATTTAAAGATCCTTACCAGATGTAGCCGACTATATCAAAATCGGCCTCTCCTATTGGTCGATCTATCTCGTATTACAATATGTCTTCGTGATGCAACCAATTTGTCGCAAGAGCACTCGTGGTGTAGAGGTTTAGATAGTTGGGTCCCACCTGGACGGCACGGGTTCGAACCCCGTTGTTTTTTTTTTATTTTTTTTAAGATTATTTTTCCAAACAGTTTTTTTCTATTTTGGGTATGTCTTGGGTTAGATTGGGTTAGCACCTGGTTAGTCTACTTTTCTTGAGTCCCCGTAGCGAGCGAAGCGAACGGAGGGTAATGCGGATCGACCAATAGGAGAGGCCGATTTTGATATAGTCGGCTATGCCTGTAATGATGATGATGGCATCCTTCCGTTATTGGCGCCATTCTATTCAGCACGGCACGCCACCACAGAACGGCTGTGAACTGTGAAGTGGCGGTCTCGATAGGGTGCCTTCAACCAGCGAGAAACCTATTTGAGGTTATTTGTAAGTATCAAACTTTTTCCGCTGTTTCTCTTTTTTTCGAATATTTAGTAACATGCATATATATTTGCAAAATGTTTTAAGCCTGTAAACGATATTTTTTTTTTATGGCAGTGGCACACACACTAAAGGGAGACCCTATGGCGCTGGACGAGCGGTGTGTGTGCGAAGATGTTGATTGACACGGCTCTTGAATATTTGTAAGTTGTAATTAGTGGGAAACAGATGTTCTGGGAGTGAGTTCCACAGTGATGCAGTGCGCCAGACAAAGGAGTTCTTGTAAAGCGATGTTCTAGGAGTTTCTAGTTGTACGACGAACTGGTGCGCTCTTGTCGTCTGTCCTGACTGTCTGACAGGAGCTGCCAGGGGCGGGATGAGGCGGGCCAAATCCTGGGAACATCTGCCGTGAAAGTATCTGCAACACAGAGATATCTCGGCTACATGTCTGCGGTGTTCCAGACTATCTAGATTCCGGGTCAACTCCGGGTCGCCGACGAGACGCACTGCTCTCTTCTGCATGGAATCCAGCAGCTTTAGGGTGTGCTTTGGTGCGGCACCCCAGATATGTGAGCAATATTCTAAGCACGGTCTTATTTGCGCTTTGTAGAGCAAGAGCAACTGCTGCGGTGTATAGAGTTTTTTGTTGCGAAATAGCGCACCAAGCTTCTGGGAGGCTGATTTTGCGATGTTAGCAACGTGGTCATGCCAGGACATATTGCTGTTGACCGAGATACCCAGCAGTCCGATTGACGAGGATGAAGGAATGGTCGACCCTGCCATAATAATGTCAGGGCCCGCTGTATTGGCCCTCTTGGTAAACGTGGCTGCTTGGGTCTTTGCTCCAACTGGACCAAATTTCGGTCGCCCCAAGTTTGAACTTTCTCCAGGTCTTGATTAATTGCTGTAATCTGCTCCTGTCTGAGGTGATGAGTCTTAGTCGCTGGTAAGGGTTTTTCTGATCTAAAGTGGGAGACAAGGGTACTGTCATCTGCAAAACTGTAAACAGGATTATTTGTTTCGGTCAGCAGGTCATTAATATAGATGAGGAACAGAGTTGGTGAAAGTATTGCGCCCTGAGGCACGCCCGCGTTGATGGTGAATGTGTCCGAGATGTGTCCATCGACTGCAACGTGCAGAGATCGGCTCTTAAGGAAACTGGCAAGCCAGCTGCAGAGATAGGCTGGCAGTCCGAATGACGGTAGTTTGCTGAGCAGTCCGTCATGCCAAACTCTGTCGAATGCCTTTGAAATATCCAACGCAATCGCTCGAGCGTCTCCGTAGTTCTCAATTGCCCTACTCCATATATGAGTGACATAGGTCAATATATCTCCTGTCGATCTCTCTTTGCGAAAGCCGTATTGATTATCGCTGATTATTTTGTTGTTCTCGAGGTACTTGAGCAGTTGCTGATTGACTACACGTTCCATGACTTTGGAGATTATTGGAAGCAAGGCAATTGGACGATAGTTTAAGGGCGTGGTTTTCTTGCCCTTTTTTGGAACAGGTTGCACTCGAGCGACTTTCCAAGAAGATGGGTAAATCCCTTTTCCGTAAGACAGAGAAAAAAGCCTGGAAAAAACGGGTGTTAGTTCGTTGGCGCAGTTCTTTAACACGATGGCAGGTATTCCGTCCGGTCCTGATGCCTTTTGCGTATCTAGATTTTTAAGGATTTTACGAATATCACGGTGATGAAATTTGACTTCTGCCATGGTAGTGTTGATGTTCGATAAGGTGGGGAGAGTCTTGCCTTGGGGGACGTCTAAGGTAGAGTGCGAAGAAAACATTTTGGCGAGCATGTTTGCTTTTTCCCTGGCTGTAGTCGCCGTGATGCCACGTTCGTCCGTCAAAGGTGGGAGAGACGTTTCTGTAAAGTTGTTACTTACTGCCTTTGCTACCGACCAGAAATTCCTGGAGCCACTGGGGCATTGTAAAAGTTTATTCCTGATCCTTTGATTGTGTTTGTTCTTAGTTTCGTCGATAACACGCTTGCATTCGTTTCTCGCTTCGACAAAATAATTGCGATTTTCAGCGGTCTGATTTTGCTGCCAGTACTTGTAGGCTTGCTGTTTCCTACCCACTGCTCTTTCGCATCTTTTGTCGAACCAGGGCTTTCCTTTTCATGGTAACTTGATGGAATTTGGGATGTATGCTTCCATTCCTGAGGAGATTAGTTGCGTGATCTTTTCGCAGCAGACTGACGGGTCGTCAGCGCCAAAGCAGACGTCGAGCCAAGGAAAATCTAGATAGAACTCCCTCAGATCGTCCCAGTTTGCAGAATTGTAATGCCAGATTTTGCGAGGCAATGCTGGATCCTTCTGTATGAGTGGCAATTCGCAAACCGTGGTAATAAGTTTGTGGTCGGAAGTACCTAATGGCGGACCAACTGTAACTGTGTACTGGTCAGGATTGGTGGTTAGAAAAAGATCCAGGAGGGCGGCGAATTCGCCCCTCTCTGAGATTCGAGTTGGTTCGTCTACAATTTGAGTAAGCCCGCAGCTGATGGCGAATGCTTCAGCCTCTCTACCTTCGTTGTCGGTCTTGTTGTGATGTTTGAGCCAGTTGGTGTTGTGGGCATTGAAGTCTCCCAGAACGATTATTTCTGAACTGGGGTGATCAACCTGTATTGAGTCAAAAGTGGTAGCTAGTGTTGAAAAAAAGCTTTGGTAGGCTCTATCGCTCGGAGGGCGATAGAGACAACATATAAGCTTGGTTAATCCCTTGGCGGTGAACTTGAGCCACATGACGTCAAGGTTGTTCGGTTCGAGTGTTTCCTCTCGGTGGCATGAAAGGTCGCTTCGGACAAAAAGGCATATTCCGAACTTATGTCTAAATCGGGTATGTAAGTCGTAACCAGGATAAGGGTAGTTCACTGTTGTTGTTGTAGAACATACTTGTGTTTCTGTAAGGGCTAGTATGTGTGGTCTATTTTCCTGTAGATGTTGGTGTACCGAATTTATGTTTGTATTTAGGCCTCTTATGTTGCAGAAATCAATTCTAAATTGGTTCGGTATCTTTGCTGTCTGTGAAATGCGGAATGAAGGGCTCCCAGGGCCACCCAGCGCCCGGAGATCCGAATGGCCGGGGAGTTTACCTCCGGAATATTTTGATCCTGGAAGCACCATCATGTCCATAT
>MU190136.1:11099-38740 GCA_016904865.1 Pissodes strobi | reverse complement strand
TTTTGAAAGGAAAACAACGAAGTTTTAAAAATTTCCACAATTTATTTTTATTAACCGTGACACGTGTTTCGGCACACGGTGCCTTTCTCAAACGGACGTTTGAGATAGGCACCGTCTGCCGAAACACGTGTCACGGTTAATAGAAATAAATTGTGGAAATTTTTAAAACTTCGTTGTTTTCCTTTCAAAAGTTTAGAAGTCAAAAAAGTCTGCAAATTTAGTCAAATAGCCTCCGATACGTTATAGTCGCCAGATGTATACGAAATTCACATGATGAATGTCCCAGGCAATTCAATAATCACACCTACATGTTTCTCATACAACTTCACAACAGACTGTGGAGGAATATAAACTGCACCAAGTATCATTTTTTTTTGCTCTAGGTATACAAACACCTGTTCAATGCAAGTTTCAATGATTGTCTCTAAACTACTGTGTATTGCCACTAGAACTTCACTCACTCTCACCTTGTTGTTTGAATCCAGATTGCGAGGCACCTATATATGATCTAGTTTTGAAGCTCTAATTTAAAATCACAAATCTCCGGAGGGATCTACGTCTCCACTAATATAACAACCTCATCAGTGGCGTAGCTAGAAATGTGGGCGCCGGGGGGCAAGCCTATCCGCTGGCGCCTAAAACAAACCTATATTTTGTGTATATACGCAAATTAATCAAAAAATAATACATCATAATATTAAACATATATTTTTGAAGTAAAACTTCTTAACGCGCGCCGGGAGTAAAATTTGAAGGTCGCGATCCCGACACACGGCGGGCGAGCTGGCAGGGAACGGAAAACGGTCATGGACGTTTATTGTGATATCTTTGTTAGTTTACAAGATAAAAATAGGGGATTTGGTCTATTACCTTGTCAAGACATAAGCGAAACTTTTATGAAGAATAGTTTTTTTTTCATTTAAGCCTTCCCTTTTTGTTAATTGAGTGATATATTTAAAAAAAACAACTTTTTAGCCAAAGCCGTTAAGATATGTATAAGGCTAGGGCGTTAAAGTTTAAGAAGTTTCACTTCTGATATACGCACATAGTGCACACGCTTTTTTTTATTTACAGGAATATGGATATAAAATATATAAACGGCAACCAACCAACAGGTACAATGGTACATACATATTTAAATATAAACGTAAACTAAACATCTGTAACATTAATTAATTAATTAAACATTGGAGTCTTTCTTCGGTTTTAAATCGACGTAAATTGATCGATTATTTGATCAAAATTAATTTTTGGGCAAATTCATTTTCTATGCTTAGTATTGCTGGCTATTTAGACTTGTCTGGCTAATGGTACCTCCTAAATACGAAACTCTAAAAAACACATACTTTTTACGACCGAAATTTTCGGAATTTTTGTCTTTGAAGTCGCATGCCGCCTTACGCAGCGTTTTTACAAATTTGCATGTACCAAATGCCGCCGCGCCGGGATGCATATTTACACATCCTAACATACGGCGGCACCAGGGTGCTGAAATCGGTTAAGTTTTGTAAGCGTTTGTAGCGCTACAAAAGCTATCGCGCCATGTCTTCGCGATGCAATCAATTTGCGGCAAGAGCCCTCGTGGTCGAGAGGTCTAGATGGTTAGGTCTCAATTCGGCGGCTATCGGCGGCCTGGGTTCAAACCCCGTTGCTTTTTTTACTTTTTTAGGTTAAGTTTCTAAACAGTTTTTTTCTTGATTTTGGGTATGTCTTGGGTTAGTTTGGGTTAGCACCTGGTTAGTTCCCTTTTCTTGAGCTCCCGTAGCGAGCGAAGCGAGCGGAGGGCCATGCGAAAAGTGAAATATTATATAACAGCATGTTCCAGGTGCCCAAATCAGTGAGCTTTTGTAGCGCTACAAACGCTTACAAAACCTAACCGATTTTAGCACCCTGGTGCCATTGTATGTGAGGATGCGTAAATATGCCGCCGGGATATATCTTTTTATTCCACATAGAATAAATAATAAATACCTGTCACAAAATGTATTGGTTGGGTAAAAAGTTTAATACATATTTTGGTCTTTGATCCTTAATTGTATTATAATTTAATTAATTTCAAAACTCAGTTAAGGTCATGAGCATTGTTAGCATTAGCATATTTATAAATTCGGAGCGGCGCGGCGCCTAATTTCTCTTGGCGCCGTGGGGCCTTGCCCCCCCTGGCCCACCCGGTAGCTACGCCACTGAACCTCATTAAAATCACGCACTCATAGTTTGCCTCGGTTTACTACCCTGATGTCCTAGCCAAAATACTTTAAAGTAACTGCATTCTATCCTGATTCTAGTCAATATATTCTTTATCTGACTTCACTCATGTTTAATTATATTCTTAGAACCTTGAGCCTGACTTTTTAGAAAATTATGAAGTATAGCATTATTTGCTCTATCCAACCGATTTTAATTACTTCGAGGAAAGCATCCGTTGAATCTGGAATCCTACCAAAATCAAACAAAATAAGATCTTTAATTCCAATAAATCACATTTTAATGTATTCATTTCATCCTCCAATTTTCCGAAATTCCTGAACTGTGCAACCTTGCTTTTTAGTCGCTTAAAGCGTTAAATATTTGTAGGTTTATCAAAACAGCTTTCTTTTGTTGATCAGCTTATCCTGAATTTTTATACCCAGATCAGACCAAGAGTTGCTTTTGATAGTAGCATTTGACTTATAGATAATCAACCCATCTCTACTTGTCGTTATTATGTACAAAGACGTTGTACCAATATCAGGATTTGAAGAACTGCTCCCAACAGCCAATAATATATTAATATGAACCATTAGTTTGTGATATATGTTTCCGTCTCTAGTGCCTTCGATGCCTCAATCACTAGTCGACAACTAAAAAAAATTGCGACTGATGTGATAATAGCTGTACGAGGAAGTGTAAAGACTCCTGATTGCGAATTTAACAACCAATTTTTCCACTACGTATAGATTTTGAGTTATAGAGTGTATCAGTTATTATTATTTTATACAAACATTTTTCTCCATATACATAAGCTCAAGCCAAGAAAAAAACATGTTTTAGAGTTAACAGGATTTATTCGCAAAAATACCTAAGAAAATATATTTACAGTAGGTCTTTTGTACATGACTTTTGTGCAAATGCGCTTATATTCCTAATACTTATCTATCTCTCGTAAGAAATAAACAATAATCCATCGTTACTGGATCCCATCTGCCTTGGTAGCGTTGCTGCATTGTTAGTATGTCTTGGTGGGACATTTGCCCTTGCTCGGCGCTAACCGGCAATCGCACCTAAATCTACTTGGAAAACATTTAAATGGGAGTGCAAGAAGTGTACTTTAAGAGACATGCGACATCCCATTTTGCAATAGCTTTCAATTAGTTATTCTATAAGTTTTTCATAGCTTTCTACATTTTTGTTTCCTAAAAACTCCAAAAACAATGTGCCTTTAGTAATAGTATTTTCCATGTGGTTATTTAGAACGTGTTTCTAACCTTTCTACCGATCACTAGTCGTGCTAAACCAATACTGATGACCTGTTGCCGACAGTCGGCCAGCTGCTTTTTAGTCCTTCTGTACCACTAGCATTTTCCAGAACCATCGGGTATCGGACGTTTGAAAAGCCACGGCATAATTATTCTGGTAAAGTGTATGCACAAATATTAGAAACCGACAAAAAATGTTGTTGATTTTTAAATTTACGGAACGAGATGATGACACTTGGACGCACAGGCCCGCATTACTCTGCAAATTCATGTAAATTTTAGATTTTACATTTGATATTAACCTAAATAGCCAGTTTAAATTGTGCCTTTAGTAATAGTATTACCGTATTTTACATGTGGTTATCTAGAATGTGTTTCTAACCTTAATGGAGCGTGGTAATTTGTGCCTTAAAAAATCTCTAGAGGAAACAGCTTTACTTACAAGGAAACCTTTGTCCATGACGAGGACATTATACGACGAAAAAACTAAAATATATGAAGACAAACAATATGTTCCAACTTTAGACAATTAATGAAAATACTTGAAATAGACGAAACTGAAGTTAAGTGCTTAAGAATGACTTTGTGGAAGTACACCCAAGGAATTGGGTTTAAACTCAAAAAGAATAATAAAAGGCAAATTCTGATAGAATCCATGTGCCTTAAAAAATGGTGGGGAAATATTTGAGATAAAACACAAAAAATACCAATAATTTATTTAGATGAAGCGTAATTGAAAACCCATGACACCTCAACCAGTAGAGGGACGATTGGTGCTAGCGGTAATTGTATGAGACGTGCGTCGCCAAACTGCGGTAAAAGCATAACAATTATTTTTTTCTCCGATTGACAGCAAATATTAATTTTGCAGACCCATATCAATCAGCAAAGTATTACTTTTTCTGTCCAGGCAGCAAAGTAAGTACTTTGCTGCCTAGGCAGCAAAGTGATTAGTCTCCATGGGAATAAAACGTCTGACATAAGTTGTCAAACTATAATTATTATGGACATATACATTTCCATAGCAACCACCCGTTCCAACAATTGCGATTTCTATCAAATTTTGTCTTAATTTATCACTACAGGAAAAATAAAAAGATTGTGGGAATTGTAATAATTTGCAAATATACAATATACATATATCATTATAAACAATCGGAGAAAAAATTATATGTTCAACTCGGCAGCAAAGTAGATTGACTGCCTTAGCTGAATTCCTAGCCTCGCTACGCTCGGCTATGAACTATCAGCCGCGGCAGTCAATCTACTACTTTGCTGCCTAGTAAAACAAATAACTATTTCTTCAAACGTCAGTAAATCCGTCATTACTCGACTGTGTAGGCGGCCGTGAAGTTTCGTTTTTCCTCCGCCGGAGCTTTACTTTTCACTTTTCCGCCGGCGGAGGTAAAAGTGTTGTCATAGCAACATAGATACAATACAAACAGACAACAAAATGAGCGTCAACAACTCAAAATGTATTAAACTACAATTTGTATTTGTCACTCAATTTGTGACTCCATTTCTAAAAATCACTAATTTAGGAACAAATTGGTTATTATTTAATCGAACTTACTCAATAACTGCTTATCAATACGGAATTAAAACGCAATCGGAGACGCAATCTTTAAAAAATAATTATTGTCGACAGTGTCCACTGACAGCTTCATGTTACAAATTCACCGACACCGGTCTAAGCAAGGCCACCTACGACCGTGGTCTAAGCCGCCTTGCGAACCCATTTATCTTTAATAATAATTAGATATTATTACTATTAAAAAGAGATGTTTTTGCTTTAATTTGTCGACATTTGAAGAAAAAACAGCATATTTTATTTGGAGGAAAAGTTACTTTTCATGGCTTGCTCTCTATTACCAGCCTCACTCCGTTCGGCTGTTAAACACGAGCGCGCCATGAAAAGTATCACTTTTCCTCCATATAAAATAATATACTATTACATGCTGGATCTGAAAACAGGTTTGTGTCGAATGTTTGTCTCTCTCATCCAAAAACATTATGGACTCTTGTGTTGACTGTCATGACGATACATCAGCGGAGCCATTTGAAGATTGCTTTAGAGCTAAATTATTGCCTAGTATTCCGCCAAATAGTGTTATTGTTATGGATAACGCGAGTTGTCATAGTAGACAATTGTTAAACAAAGCCCCGTGTTCAAACGATCCAGAAGCCAAAATTCCATACTATATATACGATAATGATATATACTTTCATGATAACTATACAAAAAAAGGAGATATTGGAAGTGCTTAAAAGTTTGCCTATTAAAAAACAATATTATTGCGATGAACTTGCGGAAAGTATGGCCATAGTATAAACAAACTAGTAGGTTCACTCAGCGGCAAATCTTTTGATGTAATTCTGCCACATTCTTTTATATCACGTGGTAACTGGAGATTAGCGATACGCTGCATAAGTGTCCGATCGATTCGCCTGGCTTCCTCTAGTCAAGTGTTTACCAGAGATTTCTTCAGGAGATTGTATGTACTCGTACCAAAAGACCTATTGACTGCCGGCCGGGTAAAAAACAAGTGAAATTGAGCAAAGTTGTAAAAATATTTTCATAGGAGGAAATTGACAAAAAAATTGCTATACAGGTACCACTGTTGCTATCTCAGAATCTAACAGGAATTTAACAACACTGCAAATCTATCTTGACAAGGCATTAATAATGGCAACTTTTTTCTACTTTGTAGCTTTGACCGTTTCAAAGATAGCAATAATTGCGGAATTACCTAAAATTTATTTTTACTACCCTTCTTTATTTTCATGTGAGTGATTTTCTGGCGTTACGGAATTTTCGTATCGTTGATTGGACGACTAACCCAAACTAACCAAATCTATCAAAATTGAATATAGCGTATCGGCACCGGCACCGGTTCAAATGACTACAATAAGTTGAGAGACTAACACAAACTAAACGAAAGTTGCTTCGACGACTAGCCCAAACTAACCAAATCTATTAAAATTGATTATATCATATCGGAACCGCCTTAAATGACTTAAATAAGTTAAAAATAAGTGAAACTAACCGAAACTTGATTCGACGATTAACCCAAACTAACCAAATCTATTAAAATTGATTATAACGTATTGTATTCCGATCAAATGACTAAAATAAGTTGAAACTAAGTAAAACTAACCGAAAGTTGATTGGACGACTAACCCAAACTAACCAAATCGATTAAAATTGATTATCACGTATCGGAACCGATTGAAATGTTTAAAATGAGTTGAGACTCAGTGAAACTAACCGAAACTTGAATCGACGACTAACCCAGTTTAATAAAATATTTTAAAATTGATTATAACGTATCGGAACGGCTTCAAATGACTAAAATAAGTTGAGAATAAGTGAAACAAACCGAAAGTTGAATCGACGACTAAACCAAACCAATCAAATCTATTAAAATTGATTATAATATATCGGAACCGGTTCAAATGACTAAAATAAGTTGAAATTAAGTGAAACTAACCGAAAGTTGATTGGACGACTAACCCAAACTAACCAAATCTATTGAAATTGATTATAATGTAACGGAACTCGTTCAAATGATTAAAAGAAGTTGAACTAAGTGAAACTAACCGAAAGCTGAATCGACGACTAACCCAAACTAACCAAATCTATTAAAATTGATTATAACTTATCGGAATCGCTTTAGATGACCAAAATAAGTTGACAATAAATGAAACTAACCGAAAGTTGAATCGAACAAACCCAAAATAATCAAATCTATTAAAAATGTTTATAATATATTGAAACCGGTTCAAATGACTAAAATAAGTTGAAACTAAGTGAAACTAACCGAAATTTGAATCGACGACTAACCCAAACTAACGAAATGTATTAATATTTTTTATACCGTATCGGAACCGCTTTAAATAAGTAAAACAAGTTGAGAATAAGTGAAACTGACCGAAAGTTGATTCGACGACTAACCCAAATTAACTAAATCTATTAAAATTGATTATAATACATCGGAACCGGTTCAAATGACTAAAATAAGTTGAAACTAAGTAAAACTAACCGAAAGTTGATTGGACGACTAACCCAAACTAACCAAAACTATTAAAATTGATTATAACGCATCGGAACCGGTACAAATGATTAAAGTAAGTTGAGACTAAGTGAAATTAAACGAAAGTTGAATCGATGACTAACCCAAACTAACCAAATCTATTAAAATTGATTATAACAAATCGGAACCGGTTCACATGATTAAAATAAGTTGAGACTAAGTGAAACTACCAGGAAGTTGAATCGAAGACTAATCCAAACTAATCAAATCTATTAAAATTGATTATAACATATCGGAACCGGTTCAAATGATTAAAATAAGTTGAGACTAAGTGAAACTAACTGAAAATTGAATCGACGACTAACCCAACCTAACCAAATCTATTAAAATTTATTATAACGTATTGGAACAGGTTCAAATGATTATAATAAGTTGGGATTATGTGAAACTAACCGAAAGTTGAATCGATAACTAACCCAAACTAACCAAATCTATTAAAGTTGATTATAACGTATCGTAACCGCTTCAAATGACTAAAATAAGTTAAGAATAAGTGAAATTAACCAAAAGTTGAATCGACAACTAAATTTGCATAAACATAAACATTGACACATTGTCTTCACGTTTTAGTGACATATCCATATTCGGTCTTTTTCGCGACCTGTTATAAATAACAAGGAAAAGTTAAGATTTTGTCGTAATTTATAAATCGGAAGTCCATAGAGCAATGACAACTGTTTAAAAAATTACATATACATGTTTTGGTATTGTTTAAATTTAGTTTTGATGTATTTGTGACAAGAAGTAAGGTCAGAATAAATTAAATAATTTTACTTAAAGTTAGGCTATTCGCGCTAAAATGTACTAGATTAATTTTGTAGACTGCACCGCTGTATTATATTACTATTATGTTTTATGTTTATTTTGTAACTATATACCTGTAAATTTAGCAAACTTATTTCGAGAAAAACTTTAAAAGATCAAACCTTTTTGTTGCCGTATAATTCTTCATTATTTTTTTTAAGCTTAACTATACAAAATACCGTCAAATTTATATGACATTGTATATACAGTTGTCATTGCTCTATCGACGATTTTTAATTTCGACAAAATCTACACTTTTCCTTTTTTTTTATACCAGGTCGCGTGAAAGACAAAATATGGTTATGTCACTAAAACGTGAAGACAATTTGTCAATATTTATGTTAAAATATGTCAACTTAATCCCCTATTAATATAGGACTCAGCGAGAATATTAATTACAGTCTTTGATACGATTATGATTTCAGTAAACTGGACGGCTCATGCAATTGTCAAATCTGACAATGAAATAAATTCGTCATTAATTTTCTTATTATAACAGATAATAACAGATATCGAAAAAAGTGTTTTAGCCGCACTCCCCCAAATATTTTCAACCAGACGCCAAAAATCGACAGATTGTTTTCAACATGTAGAGCGTTTTAATGTAATCAGTCGTTCATATGTAGGCAGAGTGTTATATTAGTCATTTGAATCGATTCCGATACATTATAATAAATTTGAATAGATTTGGTTAGTTTGGGTTATTCGTCGATTCAACGTTTGGTTAGTTTCACTTATTCTCAACTTATCTAAGGCATTTAAAGCGGTTCCGATACGTTATAGTCAATTTTAATAGATTTGGTTATATTGGGTTAGTCGTCGATTAAACTTTCGGTTAGTTTCACTTAGTCTCAACTTATTTTAATTATTTAATCCGGTTCCGATACGTTATAATCAATTTTAATAGATTTGGTTAGTTTGGGTTAGTAGTCCAATCAACTTTGGATTAGTTTCACTTAGTCTCAGGTTACGTTGGCCATTCGAACCGGTTCCGATACGTTATAATGAATTTTAATAGATCTGGTTAGTTTGGGTTAGTCATCGATTCAACTTTCGATTAATTTCACTTAGTCTCAACTTACTTTAATAATTTGCACCAGTTCCGAAGCGTTATAATCAATTTTAATAGTTTTGGTTAGGTTGGGTAAGTCGTCCAATCAACTTTCGGTTAGTTTCACTTAGTCTCAACTTACTTTAATCATTTGTACCGGTTCCGATACGGTATAATGAATTTTAATAGATTTGGTTAATTTTGGTTAGTCGTCCAATCAACTCTCGGTTAGCTTCACTTAGTTTCAACATATTTTAGTCATTTGAACCGGTTCCGATATATTATAATCAAATTTAATAGATTTGGTTAGTTTGGGTTAGTTGCTGATTCAACTTTCGGTTAGTTTCTTAGTCTCAACTTATTTTAATCATTTGAACCGGTTCCGAGACGTTATACTCAATTTTAATAAATTTGGTTAGTTTGGGTTAGTCATCGATTCAACTTTCGGTTAATTTCACTTAGTCTCAACTTACTTTAATCATTTGTACCGGTTCCGATGCGTTATAATCAATTTTAATAGTTTTGGTTAGTTTGGGTTAGTCGTCCAATCAACTTTTGGTTAGTTTCACTTAGTCTCAACTTATTTTAGTCATTTGAACCGGTTCCGATACGTTATAATCAATTTTAATTGATTTGGTTAACTTTGGTTAGTCGTCCAATCAACTTTCGGTTAGCTTCACTTAGTTTCAACATATTTTAGTCATTTGAACCGGTTCCGATACGTTATAATCAATATTAATAGATTTGGTTAATTTGGGTTAGTCGTCGAATCAACTTTGGATTAGTTTCACAGGTCCAAAATATATTTAATATTTACAAACCATTCCATTATCGTCATATATGTACTTATATCGAAGAAATAGCAAGCAAAATCATATTTTTTCTAAAAAAAATCTGACACCTAGACGATTTTTCCGGTCTTGTTGCCTCTAATTTTATTACTATGTTATCTATTCCCTGATCCGGCTATAGATTTTACCTATTTGCCTTTGTATTTTACATTGCTTCGTATATATTTCCACCGAAGTCCAAATAAAATATTAAAATACAAATAAAATTAAGGATTTTCATAAATCCGACTCTGTTCTGAACACTCTGCCTACACACGAACGACTGATTAAACTAAAACGCTCCACATGCTGCCAATAATCTGCGGATTTTCGGCGGCTGGCAGAAAATATTTGGGGGAGTGGTGCTTACTAGTTTATGTATACTTTGGTATGGCTATAGAAAAACGCTACGTCTATCTTAAAAATACAACAAAAAATTTTTGTTTTTAATCTAGATTAGAGTGGCGATAGTGAAACAGATTTACTCTGGGTTACTTTGGGTTCCTGCAAACATAGCCAAATTAAAATTACAATTTAAAATAAACACTACACCGAACCTGAACAAATTTCTCTTTGCCATTATTTAACTTACAGCTGTGGTTGAAGCGTTTTATTGAAGGGTCATTTTTATAAGTTATTAGGTGTTTTTAGTTGGTTTCTAATATTTATGAATATACTTTATACAGGGACCATCTATAAATAGATTCGGCTACGGGGCAGAGTGAATTTTGGAATTATATGGTATTTCCGATATTTTAAGCCCTAGGAGGTCGAGACTTGGTGGTTGAGGTGCCATCCCTAGATAACCCCACACGATGTTGACAGATTGTGCACCATTTCCCTAGCTTAGGGAAAACGTAAATTTGATAACATCCTGCTCGGGTATATTACAAATTACTTTTTAATATAATGTGATTAAAATAGTTACAAATTTTTGCTGAAAAACGTAACTCCAAAATCCTACGTGTTAGCAAGTTTTTACCATCATCTTAGCATTTAGAGAAAAAAATTAACAAAAATCTGCGTTATACATCACAGTCACAAAATGACTGTAGTGATTAGATCAAAGACATTTAACCTAGAAGAGAGGGGACAAATGGTTGTTTGTTTTCACCCAACATGAAGTCACATTCTTAAGGACTATAGACGTAGTGTTACCAAATTTAAAATTTACCAGTTGCTGTATGAAATGAGCCAGGAAATAGCAAATAAACTAGTAAAAAAAAAACGATACACTAGACCTATTGATCGGTTTTTTCGATGCTGTCACCATTATCATATACTTTTTCATAACGAATTATAACCCTAAATAGCTATTTTCCTCGTTTTTGATTCATCGAAAACCGATTCTGAAGTTCCTACAAGCCAATCTGACAATACCGCTTCCCCTGGTTCTGCCTTGGTTTACGCGCAAAATATTCATCGTATGCGCGTAGTAAAGTAGCGCACTAAAGATAAAACACAAAAGTACAGTGGCGGGGATCATATATTATTAGATATTTAATAAATGTCTTTGAATATTATTATATGCCTAATAGGGGTACTTCCGGTGTTTAAAAGAACCAAAATATATATTTTTAAGTAGGTCTGATTGTTTATTAAGTTTGTACAATTTCAACGTACACAATTTACTAGTTTAGCAAATTTAAATGAACCAATTACAGACAATTTGATTTATATGCGCTAAATAAACTCATGTTATAAAATTGTGGTGGTGGGTAATTTTTTCTGTTAAGAATGATGCCACCTGTTTTCCCTTATTCTTGGAAGCAGATGTCCAGCTCTTATACCTGCGCTTCGGTACGGGGGTTTTCGAGATTTAATGTTTATTGACTATTCATTTAAACCAATTATTGTTGCTAATCAATCTTCAGCTTGGATCTGGCCCATCTTACATTTTCTTGTATTCCATGCCTATTTCTCACCCTTATTCCATCGTGTAATTTGTAGCCTGTAATAGCTCTCAAGCTTCTCACTTCTGTCACGGTATAAATAAGTATATACGGTAGGTTCACTCGAGACAAATTTCCAATTTCGCCGACAGTTTTTACCTTCAAAGCGAAGCCGGATCAATCTCGTTCGCGGCCAGTTGTGGCTACACTACGAGGGAGAATTTACGGTCAGTGTGCAAACGCCTTGATATTCTGTACTGTACTGTTGGGTCGCGTTGATTTAAATAATTATTAAGATGGTTACTATGGCGAGATAATTATTGTATTACAAAAGTGGGTGGCAGATTTTAATTTTTTAGATGACCCCAAAGACCCTATCAGTTAAGATTTATAATAATTTTTTAATAATATGCAGTTTTTCAATTACACGTATCATCGGTTTAACAAATATGCCTTTATCAAAATTTTGTTATTTACCTAAATATGGATAAAGACAATAGTGAGAAAAGAAAACAAGTACGGTAAAAATTAAATGCCCGTCACTACTAGCGTGAGCAAAAATCCGCGAATTTTTCACATGACCTTTTGTGTTTTTAAAGCAACTCTTATATTTTAACATTGAAAATGTTCCTATTATCCTAGTAGGTATAGGGCCTCAAATCGTGAAAAAGTGCATGCTACATTTGACACATGACATCATACGCGTGTGAGATCGTGTTAGTTTATTTACTTAAACTTAAATTTGATTTATAAGGTATCGGAATCGATTAAAATGACTAAAATAAATTGGAATTAACTGAAACTCACCGAAAGTTGATTGAATGACTAACCAAAACTCGCCAAAAGTAACCAATACAGGCTTAAACGTACCGGTACAGGTTACGAAAATTAAATTAAGTTAAACCTAACCAAAACGAACGGAATTTTAACGACTAACCAAAAACATTAAATTTGATTATAACGTATCGGAACCGATTTAAATGACTAAAATAAATTGGAACTAACTGACAGTAATCGAAAGTTGACTGAAAAACTAACCAAAAGTAACTAAGAGCACCAAAAAGCAGGGCTAAAACCAGAAGCGTGTCGTGGGTCGAAGGGCGAAGGGGGCAAACGGGGAAAAGGGCGCCGCCGGAAAAATTTCGGGGTGCCACGCCCAATTTTCGCCCAAAAGTCATTAAAATCGTTAAAAAACAAAAAGGTCGTGGGGTTACCAATATATTAAATATTCAAGAATCAGGCGAATAGGGAAACGAATAAAAAACATAAACATGACTATGAATGTTATTTACATTAAATCAAATAAAGGATTCAATAATTAAAAATTCTAATTATGTAATTGTAATAAGTATATAGTTATTTCATTTTTAAATAAAAATATATAAAATATTTTAATATTTACCTACTTATTTTTAATAATTAATCGCTTGACCGTCTGTTATTAATTATATAAATAATTTATTAATTATATAAATCCGAAAAACGACAAACGCAACTAACAACCGAATACGGAACTAACCCAAAATACCCAAATATAATGCATTCTTTATCCGCCCGTCCGTATTACCACGTTAATGAATAATAATTAGATTATTTAGGTTTTTCAGAAAAATAATTTTTAAAACCTGACAAAAACTGCCGAATTTTTTTAACGCAAAATTGATTTGCACATCAAATTCTGGGAAGGGGGGTGGTAATTACCCCCTCTACCCAACCCAGCACCCGTGTTTACGCCTTTCGTGACAGCGTGAAGCGCTGGAGGAGAAAAATTTCGGCGGGTGCCAGATGCCACACTCCAAAACATTTATTTGACCCTCGATATTATAATAGTTTTTGACTAATTTTGACCCGTTCTTTCGACTGATGAAGTAAGATTTTCGAATTTTATTAAATTATTACGAATTTAATATTAAATAATTTTGTACACTACCTATTATAACGAATATTGCAAATATTATTTTCTAGAAGAGTGAGAAGGGACAAGGGACATTATATTACAAAAAATAAATAATTATGTATTATTTATTTACAAAAAATAGTGCATTAAATAAAAACTGGAACATGTAATATGATACATACAAAAAATAATTATAGCGCCAACCGTCTGGTTTTTACAGATTTGAGAGAATTAAATTAATTCGTGAAGAATGGGGCGCCCGGTCACCTAGAGGCGGAAGGGCGGAGAGGGCATTCGCCCCCTTTGGCCCCCTATACGACACGCCACTGGCTAAAACGTATCGGAACAGATTAAAAATATTAAAGTAAGTTGAAACTAACCCGAAGTAACCGAATTTTGGCGACTTACCAAAAACATTAAAATTGGTTATAAAGTACGGAATCGGTTCAAATTACTAATATAAATTGAAACTAACTGTAATTAACAAAAAGTTGATTGCACGACTAATCAAAACTGGCCAAAGTAACGAAAAGCACTAAGGGCTTAAACCTATCGGAACAGATTAAAAATATTAAAGTTAGTTGAAACTAACCCAAATTAACCTAATTTTGTCGACATAATTATACCAAAAACATTTAAATAGGTTATAATGTATCGGAACCACTTCAAATGAGTAAAATAAATTGGAGCTAACTGAAAGTAACCGAAAGCTGATTGAATGACTAGCTAAAAGAAACTAAAAGCACCGAAACCGGCTAAAACGTATCGTAATAGATTAAAAATATTGGAGCAAGATAAAATTAACCCAAATTAACCGAATTTTGGCGACTAACTTTAACTAACCAAAAACAGTAAAATTGGTAATAACGTATTGGAACTGGTTCAAATGACTATAATAAATTTAAACTAACTGAAATTAACCGAAAGTTGATTGAACAACAAAGCTAACCAAAAGTAACCAGAAAAGAGAAAACATAAATCAAAATAGATTAAAAATATTAAATTAAGTTGAAACTCACTTAAATTAGCCGAATTTCGGCGAATAACTAAAATTAACCAAAAACATTAAAATTAATTATACTCGTAACGTATTTGAACCGGTTCAAATTCTAAAATATATAAAAACCAACTAAAACTAACAGAAATCTGATTGAATGACAAACCAAAACTAATCAAAAGTAACCAAAAGCACTAAAAGGTATCGGAATAGGTTACAAAAATTAAAGTAAGTTAAAACTAACCAAGACGAGCAGACCTTTGGCGACTAACCAAAAGTAACGAAAAACAATAAATTTGATTATAACGTATCGGAGTCGGTTCAAATGACTAAAATAAATAGGATCTGATGAGACTAACCGAAAGTTAATTAAACGTCTAAACAAAACTAACTAAAAGTAAACAAAAGCGAAAGAACGGGCCAAAACAATTCGGAACAGGTTAGAATTATTATCTACCGCAACGTCATGGCTAGTTATATATTAATACTATTAATAGATTTTCCTATCTACAAGTGGAGGGTAATTTTTTAGGTCTTCATATCGGCACCTTTTTTATTTTTTTATAATTATGTTAAAAAATATTATAATGTTAAAAAGGCATTTCTTTAAGTTCAGTTAGTTTTAATTCATTTTAGTCACTTGAACCGACTCCGATACGTTACAATCAAATTTAATGTTTTCAGTTAGTTTTGGTTAGTCGCCAAAATTCCGTTAATTTAAGTTAATTTTAACTTACTTTAATATTTGTAATTTTCCCGATACGGTTTAGGCGTTTTTGGTGCTTTTGGTTAGTTGTTCACTCAACTTTCGGTTAGTTTCAGTTAGTTCCAATTTATTTTAGTAATTTGAACCGGATGCAGTACGTTATAACAAATTTTAATGTATTTGGTTAGTTTTGGTTAGGTGCAAAAGTTCGGATAATTTGAGTTAGTCTTACTTTAATTTTTTTAATCTGTTCCGATACATTTAATTCTTTTTGGTGCTTTTGATTACGTTTGGTTAGTTTGGGTTAGTAGTTCATCACGCATATGACATCATGTGTGGCAAATGTAACATGCACTTTTTCGCAATTTGATGCCCCATAACAGCAAAACAGAAATATTTTCAATGTTAAAAGTACTACGGCAGACGTAGCGCGATGAGAGAAATTCTCACATATGCAGCCAATCATTTGAGAAATGCACCCGGTTAATTGGCTATGTTAAAAAGGACGCCAAATAAGTCAGCTAGAGTAGCGGAGGACAACTCCGGCCACAAAGCCATCTCCAAAAACTGACGATTTCGCAGAAAATGTGAGAGAAATACTCGTAGCGCGAGTAATGAAGTGTTTAGACTTTTAAGAAGCTATAAATTTACTTTACTAGCTTAATTTGTCCTTTTTATATTTAAATTCCCATAATATTTCTCAGGTACTTTGAACCTTCTGCTTTATACAAGTTTTAATAATGAATCAAGTTACAAACTGTCAAATAAATTATTTTAATAGGTATTACCTTTATTTGTAATGTTTTTGAATTTAGTATACGTTACTATTTTGTATAACTTTATTACATAGTTTTATTCATTCGAATCACGTATTAAAAAATACCTTAATCGCCCTTTGAAATATCGTGTATCAAATAATAACCGAGGAAATAATTTTGCATCAGCTAATACTTTTTGAATCTCCCCTCACAGGCTGCTCGCTGCTGCAAGTAGTCTAAAAACTAATTTTTTACCGTGCTGCGGCTTTTGCGTTTGATCCAAAAACATCAAACGATTTTTGCTAAGTGAATCTACTCGATATTATTTGTACTCTGCTTCTGTAGTACTTAGAATACCTTTAAAAGCGGTTGTCTCAGCTCTTGTTCCAACATCGTAGGCTATAATATATACTCTTACCTTGCTTCTGGAATTAATATCTTTATATTTGCAAATAGCATCTTGTTTGAGTCTTCTTCTTTTGAATTTCTATTGTTGGTGATAATAGCATGCAAAGATTTGAAGGGCACAACCTGTCCAATGTTCCCATTGTAGATATTAATTTGCATCTTCTAGTCTGGTAATAATCAGAAACTGATTCCTTTCGACAGAAGTTATCATGTATTGATCTTGTATTGGACTCTAAAAGTTTTGATGTTAAGCTTAAAAAGCTTATATTTCTATAGTAGTGTCAGTCGGTCATTGTTTTTTCTTGAAGGTATGAAGATGTTTGGCTTCATTGTTTTAGGATCTGTTTCTGTTTATATTATAATGCGTAAATAGCACTTGAATTGATCCAATTTGAGATATTTTGAAAAGCTGAAACCCAAAAATATTCTACGTTTTGATAAAATTAAAATTTATAAAACGAACTAGCAGCTTCCATACCAGTCTTTATGCACAAGGAAACAGGAAATCTTAAATTAAAAAATATCGCTAATTATTTAGAAAATTTAATACCTTCGAAGAGTAATCCTTAATCATATTTCAAGATCGTTATTGTTTTTTTCTTTTTAACTATTTTGGGTCTTAATTATTACTTCGCTTCTTGAGGACCCTTAAAGCAACTACTGTCTTCGGTTATTAAAATACCTATCAATGCCTGCAAATAATATTTTCCTATCTAGCTATGCTGCTGCTAACCTGAAGAAATTATTAGATATTGTTACTTGCAAACTATAGATTGTTCCTTTCTATCTTAGTGGTATTTATTTCGATTATAATAGGTAGATATGTTTTGCCATTCGGGAAAAACCGACAAGCGACCTAATTCGGCTAAATTTAAACAATTAAATAAGAAATAGCCATTAGTCAACAGCAACTTCAAGTTGTTTTTGATTGAGTTATTTAGGAGACCAGTGAATGTAAAATGAAGATAATTAACCAATTATTTCTAACGGGGAATCCCAAAAATTGTTTCAAACAAATCATTCTGTAATTGTTAATTCGTTTGAACGCTTGTCTAATCAGATTTCTTAACAAGCCAAAACTGTGAAACAGGTATTTTTGCAAGTCGGCTTGTGTATTGTTTATACAAATCCGGTTATAGACTCTTAGGATCTAGTTAAAAAATAGTTTAACTTATATAGGTAACAAATATCAACCATCCAGGAATGTATTTATGTGAGGCGATTTGAGGTATCAATATAATAATAGCACTTGTTGTAAAATGAACTTGAATGCAATTGTTTTAAGCTTAAGTAGGTCACACATAAAGATCAAATTACGAAATAACATAGAAAGATTTTATGCAGGTCCGTTAGGCTAGCCCCACCCCCAGTCGGATTTCTTTTGCCAAAATGCTAGCACAAATAAAGGGCACCTAGCACATCAATTTTTAGAGCTAGCATACCAGCAGTTAAGAACGAAAATGCTGTTGAATTCGGGCGAGGGGCAGGTTAACGCCCCCATTCCTCTCGGTTGGATTTCCTTTGCTAAAATGCTAGCAGAAATAAAGAGCACTAGCACATAAATTTTTAGAGTTAGCACACCAACAGTTTAGAACGAAAATGCTTTGCTTTCGAGGGTTGGATTTCTTTGTACAAATAAAGGGCACCTAGCAACCTAGCACAACCTAGCACATCAATTTTAAGAGCTAACACACCCCTACAGTTGAATATTTAGGGGATGGAATGCATTTTTGCTGGCCGCCCCTCAGCTCATTTTTTTAGTCAAAATAGCAAGCTTAGACCTAGCTCAACCATTTTGGTCAAAGGGAACGTGAGCTGCGATTTGGCCTAATTGGTACTAGAAGGTTTTCGGGGTCAAAAACACCGAATCTGAACATTAGGGACCCGTTGTATCTACAGGGCAGGTTCCTGAAAAAAAGTTTGTTTTCGGCCGAAATCGATGACGTCGGTATAGCAGTTCGGACCAGAGCGATTTAAACCGAAAATATTTTGGACCCAAAAATTATTAGAATCGATAACCTCAGATAACCTGCCCCCCCCCTCCTCCCGCTTTATTTTTTTTTCCAAACCGCTAGCACGGGGCCTTGAGATCTAGCACAATTTGTTTTAGAGCTAGCGCACTCAAAGTAATAAGGATATCCTCTAATGTATGAGGGGGGGTGGCTAGGTTATCGCTAGCATCCCGCACCTTTATTAATTGCAATACTGGCTAGCACAGCTTCTTTGGTGCCAGCACAGTCTAGCACAACTAGAAATAATGCTAGCACAACTACATTTTTGAAAATAATAAACGACAAATGCGAAGGGGGGGGGGGGTCAAGTTAACGTTTGGGTTCTTTTGAGTGTTGGTAAAGATATTTGTTATAGGAGTGTGCTTAGCAGCTAGCACAGCCTAGTACAACCATTTTAGGGCAATTAGTATTAGAGAGAATAATTTATGCGATTCGAGAAGGTTTAGTTTTAGCGTAGCGCCTACTTTTGCACAATTTTATCCAACAAAGTTTAGCCCAGCTATAGATAATATATTTAATATGTTAAACATAAACAAAGAGCCAAAATTAGAAAATCGACTACCCTCACCTAATTTTTTTTGCGCGAAATACAAGAAAGAAGGTTAAAAGAACTAGCAAGGCAAATTCATCTTCAATAATTTTTAAACAATTCAATGTACTTAATTAACTAAATAAAACATCTTTGTTATTGCTATTGTTATTAATAGATGCACTTAAGTATAAGTTGTGTTTAATGGGACTTTAAGCTCTGAAAGCACCAAAAAGCCTTAAACCCCTTAAAATGATTGTGCTAGCCGGTGTTAGGTCTAAGCTGCTGTTTGACGGCAACATATTAACTGAGGGGCGGCCAACAAAAATTCACCCCATCTCCTATATATTCAACTGTAGGGGTGTGCTAGCTCTCAAAATAGTTGTGCTACCCTATGCTAGGTCCAAGCTTGCTGTGCTAGCTATTTGACGGAAAAATATTAACTGAGGGGCTGTCAGCAAAATCTCACCCCATCCTCTTTATATTCAACTGTAGGGGTGTTCAAGCTCTCAAAATAGTTGTGCCTATGCTAGGTCTAAGCTTGCTGTGTTAGAAATTCGACGGAAATATTAAGTGGAAAAAGGGGGGGGGGGGGGCAGCGTGAACTTGGTTAGTTGTCGTTAACCTGGCCCCCCCGAATTCAGCAGCATTTTTGTTTAAAACTGTTGGTGTGCTAGCTCTAAAAATTGGTGTGCTAGGTGCCCTTTATTTGTGCCAGCATTTTGGCAAAAGAATTCCAACCGGGAGGGCCAGCGTTAACCAAACAATTTCAGTATCCAGTAGACACACCTGATGACGACTTCTCAATACCAAATGGAATACAATCACCTATGGAGAATACTAATTTATATTATTGCGAAGAAACAGGAAAATCTATAAATAATGTTGATAACGAGGTTCGCGATTTCGTAGCTTTACATATTTTCATGGATATAGTATACATGCTATCATATTTAAACTATTGGAGCCAAGAATTTAGATACAATGATATTGCACATGTAAAGCCCTTGAAATGTTATCAACAAATTAGAAGGTACAATAACCGAGATCAAGATGACGATCATTATTTACAAATACGCCCGGTTCTTGATATAAAGAGAAACTGCATTCAAATAGAAAATGAAAAACGGCAAAGCATTGACGAAATGGTGGTCACTTATAAAGGATAAAAGGCAGGATCGAAACGTCAATTTATAAGTCCAAACCAATGAAATGGGGATTTAAGATCTTCATGAGAACTGGAATTTCTGGGTTTCTTTACGATTTCATCGTTGGTATTTATCTTTTTTTTTTCACAAATGATAGACATATGCTTAAATTACGCTTGGTTGCTGTATCGTCGCGACAGAAAATTGTTGGCTGCTGACAATAGACAGCTATATTTGAAATAATTTAGATATTCGGTGGCTCAATCATTGAAATTGAAAGACAGAGTGAAAAGAAAAAAAAACAGCGTAAGTTATAAAGAGTTCGGCAAAAATTAAGCGAGCGATAGCTCCTTGGATTTATTATACACTCTGCGAAATCAACCATCACCTGATGTATGTTCTGATAAAGTAAATCATCTTCCAATATATATTTCATGAAAGGTCGATGTCGATTGAATAAGTCCGGCGAAACTCAATGAATTTGTACTAAATGCAAAGCCAACTGTGTTTGGTGAAAACCCTCAACTGCTTTTATACCTTTCATTGGAATAACTAGGATTTATTTTCTTTTAACACTGTATGTTTTGACTTAATTTTTCATATTCATTGTAAATAAAGACTTTTGAATATATGAGTTTTTATTAGTAAATATTGGCAGTGTATCTCATAACATACAAAATATTTTAGAAACAGATCTTTTATTCTTTCGCAGTGTGTCCTATGAGATACAACTCGTAACTTTTTGCATTACAACTCTTTCTTTTTCTTTGCATAAATGGGTACTAATGGACATAAACAAACCAAATATACCGATTTTTGCATAGTGGCTTAGCCAAATCAACTCTTGCCAAATTAAGGGTTAAGCTACAATCCCAAAATATCACGTATTACACATGCTTGCTCCGGGAGCAACACTAACAAAAACTAATTCAAACTAACCCATGCCAATTAGGAAATCCCGAGGGAGATTCTCTGACAGTTTATATACATATTATCAACTCTTCAACTTTTGCAAGTGCAGCGGTATTTGGATTATTCAGAAAACATATTTCCAGGGAATTTTGAAAACTTAATATTATTATTATTTTTTTATCAACTGTTTTAATTTCAGCAAGCTCATACCTGACCTGATGAGCCCACTAATTATTATTGTCGTACCGCAGATAGAGGTAATAAGGGTAGGTGAGCGCACTTATACATATTTGCCTTGTTACTTACAAATTAGCCGAATTGGCAAATCCGGCAAAGCTCGATAATGACTTGTGGCTCAATCATAAAAAGTATCTTTTTCATATAAAACTACTAGAGTAGTAGTATTTATTTTCTTTTAGTTTGCGTGTTCTAGAGTTCCAGGTATACTTTAAAAAATCGTTTAATTATATAAATGTTCTGGATTTAAAATCCGAAAATCATCAGCCAAAATTTAGATATGTGTTCCAAATCTGTGTCATAATATCAAAAATGTATCGAATTTGGTGAAAATGTACCCAATCTAAGCGCCGAATTGCTTGCTAATAATAATTTGACAATAATAGAAATATAAGTAAATTGGTAGGTATTTTTCCTGACGATAGTGGTTGGGGTTTAGTCAGATTTACCTGTCAGTTGGTTTTTAAATAAATTGAATCACTTCCTAAATATTAAGTTGTCAAAGATTTGAAATAATTTTGATGACAGCTCATAATTAATGATTTAATTAACGTTTTAAACTTAAATGTTTTTATAATATTTAATACACAAATCCTATTGTTGCTTTAAGCCAATTAAAATGAATTACTTTATTTACCTATATAAGTCAATTGATAATAAATCTTGGAGAATTGCGGTTACCATTTTTAGGGCGCTGAATAGAATAGACTATTTTATTTTTGGAGAATGTCTAAATACGCTAAGTAAATTTTTCGACGACTTGGGGATACTTAAATGCCCTCAAGATATTTCCTTACTTTGGTGGCGTTCATCAAAGTGCATTACGTACTATTTAGACGAATAGGAATATATGATCCAGTAGCATGTGTCTACAAACAAAAAATAGAAGGCGTCCTAGGCATCCGTTTCCATAGGTTCTCCTATTTCTAGAGGGGTTCTTGATATTATATAGTTTTAAAAAACACGTAAAGATCTTTTAGTTTTCCTAAATTTGATTTTTGACGTGTAGTTTGTTGATAATTTTGCCATTTTACTTGTGTGTATAATACTTAAGATTTTATATTATTGTATAATGTATACAATATTGTATTGATTGCTGTTATTGTAATGAATGTCACTGTTTTTGTATCAGTAGTTATCTACTGTTCTTGTGACGTCACCTTATCGTGCACGAGAATAATAATTATTCTTGTGCTACATGTTTCATAATTCTACTTTATTGTGTACCAAATCTGCTTAAAAAATTGCTTAAAAAATGCTGGAGCTATGCTGCATGTCTTCAATATCATTGTTTTCTGTATACGATGGTGTATCTCTGTACCTACCTGAAGTTGTTTTAGATGTTGCGTGAAAGTCTTATATTTGATGCCTGTTATGGATCTTATGAATGACATAATTTTCACTATTTCTTGCTTCCAGATTTTTGTTTTTTCGATGATTTTTTTGCTGATATTATCTATTAGTATCGCTACGCCTAGTGAATATGTGGTCTTGTTTTTTATTCAGTAATACGAGATCTGATCTGTTATGTGGTATAGTTTTATCAGTGTATAGTTATGTCTCAATACAGTTTGAACCCATTATTTTCTAATGGGATATTCGGTGTGTAATATTATAATATTGTGTTTCAATTGATATCAGGTAAAATTTAAGTGCTAATGCCTGCTGTATTATTTTCGCTGAATGTATATATCTTTCTATGTATGCTGTGACCGCTAATATGTTTCATTCTCTTATTACATATTAAATTGTTTCCGGGTGTTGCTGGTCTTTCCTGCATAGGTAATTTATCTCTGTTTCTTTCATAATGCTTTTTTGGAAGTTTCCATGACTTTCCATTTGCGTCTTTTTATATGCAATGTTGTGCATTTACTAATTCCCTAATCCCGAATGTCTTCTATTAATTCCTCTTTTACTTTCAGTAGTCCACCCTATATGTCCGCGATGGAACATATATATTGATGTCACGAATATAAAGAAGGTGCGGTTAATTTGGTGTTCTACATTGTTCTGATGTTTGATTTGAGAGTGAGTTCAGGCCACCGATAGATCGGTAGTTCAGGCATGCAGGATGATAATACGCTTAGGGAATTTGCTTGAACGATATCTCTATTGATTTTTATTATTTATTGGGTCTTTTTCTGTTTGTAAATGTAACTTTCTTCTCCAGGCGTTCAGGATAATTGACAGGACAGTTTTTTCTTTAGCTAGAGTCGAAAAATATACAAATTTAATATACAAAACATATTCGTAGCTTTTCTTCTGTTTGTTTCATTATTGTCAAGTCTATTTTTAACTGTTCCTTACAACCTTGGCCTTTTATGTTATATTTCTGAAGAAGTTCACATACTTTATTGCATATTGCTAATGATATTATTTCATATAATATCTGCAAACATGAGGTTGTTATTGATATGGACAGTTTATAACAAAAGTTTTGCATTTGATCTGTTTTTGTTCATTTCCAATTATGTATGTTTTTTTAACGTTTGGGTTAGTTCGGTTGCTATTTTGAATTCCGTTTATTCTTTTGTCTGGTCTTGGCGTTTTTTCTTATTGAATAGTTTTTCATGGCGACTGAAGAGAACGTTATCTGTTTTTCTATCGTTAGATTTTTCATATCTGAGCAAGCGTGTTGAGTATACTGTTTTTTTTATTTGTTTCGATGTGTTTACTGCCTTAGCCTTCCTATATCTGCTCTCAGCTTTAATATATTATTACCTGGTCCTGTACCACTAATATGAAACCCTCTGTCTTTGGATACATTTGTCCTTTCTGCAGCTACTTGTATGTGTCTTATTTGTGGATATATGTGTTGTTTATAAATTATAGGTGATGGACATGTATTTTTTTTCCACTATCATTGTTCTATTTTATTTTGCGGTGTTTGAATTCGTTGTATCTCTAATTCAGATTGAGAGAGATTCAGCAGTGTGCAGTTTATTTTTCTTTATGCTAGTGATCTTTGTAAAGAAGTATGTTTGTTGTGGAAGCATTTTCTGAGAATATCTGTGCTGTTTCAGTGCGTGAAAGTCTATGAGTCCTCGTCACCTTTCCTTCCTATTTTTGTGACTCACTCTTTTCATGAGTGTTCGTGTAATTTCATATATTTCGACAGTTCAGATCTTGTGAGTATACTTATATTTTCTAGGTCTGCCGTCCATTTTATTATTCCAAAGGAATATGTGAGGATAACTTTGAATGAATGCCTCGAATTTAATTTTGTGCCGAAGATCAGTGTTAAGCATTTTTATCATCTTTAGTGAGTTGTTATTTTTATTCTTTTGCGGCTTATTATTCGGTTTTGCTGGAATCTCAAATATTTGTTTGTTTCGTCATCCTGCATGTTAACTAGTATTTTGTTATCAAGAAGTTCTGTATTTATATCGTCTTTTCGTTTGCTTCTCTCTGTACGTAATATTTTGCATTTGCAAAATGATATTATGTGGGGCGAATTTCGCGGTTTTCTTAGAATAACTGGTGAACAAGCAGGGCTAACAATTTGAAATTCACACACAATATAGATTGATTATCTAGAAACACAATTATTAATGCCTACATTCTAAACATTTATATTTTTTTATTTTTTGTTTGATTTCTTTGTGTCCGAAGTCCGAAGTTACTCGTTACCCGACAAGGTGTGGTGACTATGCGGACCCCTATTTAAAATAGACGCAAAACTGAGAAAAACATTTAAATTTAAACTACTAAGCTCTTAAGTTCTTAATAGTACATAAAGTCAAACACATTTTTCTCTAAATTTTCATTTATATTTATCTCAGTCTTTGGAAATCTTATCAGTCTTTGGTAATTCTGGATCTGAATATTCGGAAGATATGCCATCTGTTATTGTTTCTGACAATACAGAACGTTTGTTGGTCCGTGTAGCTCTGGGCTAATTATCAGAATCTGAACCGCTAATAACTTCAGCTAAGTTTTGCATCTTGGTTGTAGAAGCAGTGTAGCCCATGTAGCCAGTGGAAAAACACGAATCTGAATCGCTATTAACTTCAGCTGAGTTTGGCACCTGAGATGTGGGCGGAATGGCTAAGCATCCCCTTTGGCTGCTGAACGTCGGCAACTATAATTTCTCTTTCAGGAGGAATATTAACACGTTGACCTCTCTTCGGATTAGCCTGTGATTGAGGAGATCTAGTTGATTTCAGAAAGTCTACTAAACCTTGATCTATGTTTTGATTTACATGCACTGCTCCCACTTGCAATTTATCGGCAAAACGTTTCAAAACTTGGTTTGGGTCGAAGGGGAAAATACCGCAAGCCTTGAAGCCAGATAAAACGTTTTGTTTTGAACGTGCATTAATGGATTCCAATGTCTTCTTTAAGAGACTTGGAAAATCACTCTTCTGTAGTGAATCTTTTTTTTTCAATTTCCAGTCGGTTAGAATACTTCGCCAAGCTTTTTTAAGTGGAGCAAAATATGCGACCTCTAGCGGCTGGCATAGGTTGGTAGAATTAGGCGGCAGTAAAAGAAGTTTAATGCTATAACGCTCACAATCTTCAATGACATCAACGAATACATGGCTTGACAAATTTGGATCGCTTTTGTTTTAAAAATAGGGCTAAGCTATCTGACGAAACCATAGAAGAAATGTTCTGGATTCAAACCAGCTTGAAGCACTAACGCTTTAAAGACATCCTTCAGGGCCATTCTCATCCCATCCCTCATAACGATGTCTTGCCTTATAAATGACAAATGGCAGAAAAACTTCCCGCTTGCTGCAGCTGCCATCATAACAAAAATGCTGCTTTTGGTGGAGTCAATTACTCTGTCACAATGTTTAGTGCCTCATTCATCTGTCCATCTATTAATATAAAAACCCAAGGATATTGTAGCTAATACAAGGTCACTTTTAATTAACATTATGAAATACATTATAACAAAACAACATAGAACCCACAAAAGTAACTTTTTCGTCAGGTGAAAAAACCGCCAATTCACAAAAACGTAAATAAATAGAAAATCTTATCAAGACCGAGAACCACCTCCTTCCACAACTACGATACCTAAATATCTGGTATTTTATAGCTGAGCGTACTCGAATCTTAATATAGAAAGTATTCGATACTTTTTATTTACTTACTGTCGATATATATTTACTAAATTGCGTATTGACTGAATGTTTATTTGCCAAACCTGGTGCAATATGAATGAGTTACCACTCTATAGGCGTATACGGGAAAAATAGGTAGATAGTGAAGAATTTTTCTGCGTTGGCGTGAGCGGACGGGAGCGATGTTTTAACTGTTTTAAATGCTTTTTGCTTTGATTTTACTTTTTGCTATTTAGTATTCCTTCACACTGGTGCCGTTGTGTCTGTAACGTTAGTGTTAACATTTTTCATGTACCAAATACTTTTTAATGTGAGAAAAATTTCAAATAGAAAAACAGTAAGATTTGATTACAATTTACTGTTATAGATAGACAAATATGATTTAGGCAAAAGTACCTTATCACATGAAGGTAGAGTCACTAAAAAGCTTATTACTAAAACTGCAGTGAGAAAAACTAAATATCTGATACTTTATCGTAAAGTATCAGTATCTACTCGATACATAAAAACTGTCAGTTGTATATCACTATCCACAACCCAAACCCAAAGGCAGCTAAAAACCACGATTCCCGATCATGGCAATAAGCGACGCGGGACACGGCTACGACACGAGCTCGTGGCTTAGCAGGATTGGGCATGAATTTTGAACGTGTGTCCGAAATTACCCACAGCGTCCAAAGTCATCTGAAATGGCTTTCAAATTCCATTCCAACGTTTGTCGTCGTTAGTCGTTTCCTCTATTACTTTTTGTATAACTGCTACTGAAATAACAACCCATGCGGGTCATTATTTTTATTATTATTATTATTATTATTATTATTATTATTATTATTATTATT